>JAPYYS010000958.1:0-143570 GCA_030522525.1 Campopleginae sp. 14b
CACATTTGTTGGACGAGCAAACGCATTTGCTGGACGAGCAAATCATATTTGCTGGATGAGCAAATTATTTTTGCTGGACGAACAAATTATTTTTGCTGGTTGATATTTTCGATCCTATGTTTGCCTGCACGAAAATGCCTCTACAGCTGTAAAAAAACAAAAGTAAAAATCTAATCTCACTGTTAATTCTTGTAATTATTATATTACAATTATTACAATTTATTAAATTGTCTGCTCGCGTAGCCAAATTCACTTGTCACCGTAGCAAAAATTTTGCTCCACCGGCACGGTATTTGCTACTCCGAAAAATCTGTCGTCGATTTGCATTTTTCGCGTTCTTGTAGCAAATATTATTTTGCTACTATAAGGAAAATTACGCTACGGGATCTTTTGCTCTTACAACATCCCCATTTCTCTCCGTGTGTAGCCTCCTATCCTGCAGAGGTTTAAGGGCAAACTGGGACAAAAAATAACTCAAAATCCACGTGTATTCCGACGATGCAAACTTTTGTGTCATCAAATAGTTGGAAATTCTTTAGGCAAACGAGCTATTTTTTCAGCTGCTCCGCCATGCGTCTGACAATGTTCTAAGCAAGATGCGCTTTTATATGTTTACCGTCATATTTTTATGACGTAGTACCTTTTTTTTCTCTCCCGTTTCTCTTAAGTCTCTCTTTCTCTCTCGCTCTCTGGTTTTCTGGCTGCATTCTCTTCCTAAACCCTTTCATTTTGTTCCCAGAGACAAATGTTTCCGGACAGAAATTCTTGTGCATTACGGAATACTGAGGATACTTTTGTCCTCGAAACGCAAACTTGTATGCACGTGCGCATGTGTACGCGCCAGCGCGCGCCCGCGTCCAAATACACATGCGCGACCACACATTCGTAAACATGGATTTCTTTTGAAATTTCATTCTTACCTCCCTGAAACTTTCTATAGCGAGACTACTGACTTAAATTCCATTTACATATATATATGTAGCGATAAGTATATATGTATATATTTGTCTCTGGCGTTCACTATAATGCTCGATTGAATATGTATAAACGGGTCGTCGTCCGGTGCTCCACGCTTCATCGAACCCCGGATACACGTACATCTGCCGTCGTCTTTTTCACCAAGCTCTATTGTTGCTTAATACAGTGGATATATGAACTCATACGAGGCGCATATTTCACGTGATATTAACTGAAATTTTCTTCATGTCCAAAATGATGCCGCAAGCAAAAAATGTCTACGGCAATTTTTTTTTTTTCTTGATTTTTCCAATTATCAAGAAATTGAATATTAATGTTTTAATTTTCTTCTCGTTTTTCATTTTGTTAACTAGATTGGATGGGGGCACGAGTGCCAAGTGCGTTCATTACAAAAATAACGAAAATAATAAATAAACGATAATTAAAAACAGGCCGCACCCCGACGTCCACTTAATTGCGGCAACGATATTGTACATTCACGATGAGTGAATAGAGGAAAGGCGTGCCCGGGCGCATCTCACGGTGGTTCGCACACTGACGTTTGAATATGCAAAGTAAATCGAGGTAAATGAATGGAGAAAAAAAAAAAAAAAAAAAAAAAAAAAAAAATAACAGGAAGAAAATAGGAATTTGCCTTGTAACGCTGCGCCAGAAATATAGCGTGTTCGTTCATTTAAAAAAAAAAGCATATATCCCTTTGTATAGAGTTTTAGGCGTTGAATATCCGCCGCGCCCCTATCTTCAACGAGTCAACCCCCCCTCTCTTTATCGCTCCTTCGTGCTTTTCCCTATCCATCCAAAAATACGCGTGATTTTCGCACGCTTGACTTGGCCAGCCTAGCCGATAAGAGTGACTTTTGAAATAGAGGGGAGTGGCTGATAAGATTACGCTTCCATTTTTGCTGTCGTTCAAACGGCTAAAAAGGTGGGCTCCTTTCTTGGATATTGCTTCGTCACAAAGAGAGCTTTATAGCTGGAGAAAAAAATAGCGCCGGTCATTCCGAGTCCCTCGATATATCTCGAACGTTGAAGGAAATCGCATTTACCCTTCAGTGACGCACTCGGTCATTCTGGCCTCATTTTATTTCTCAATTACTCCTGTCCCGAAAAAAACCTTTAACTTATTTAGATCATTCGAGCACTCGGTTTTTCTATTTCCAGCAACTTTGCAATCTTTAAGCTCATTACGATTTTTCATCAAAATTGAGAATAAAATATCAGCGAAACAAAATATTGAAGTAACTGGAAATGAAAGAAACCGGAAGTAGAATTGGAGCGCATGACAGACAGTCTACGATTACTCTTCCAGACGAATGCAGTGCGAGCGTTTCATCTTTGTTTTTTTTTTTTTTTTTTTTTTCTTCATTTGTTTGAATAACAACTTTTGCGATATATTCAGGTTTCAACCACAAGTCGAGCTCGATGATACTATAACGCTTCTCCCTCGCATCTTCCGTTATCACAAAGTGACACGTAATCTTCGTACGCCGATAAAGATTTTTTAAGCTGCTCGTCTACGTGTGTTACAACGTCGGTGTGTGTCCGCGTGCGAGACTCTGCGTGGATGTGCGTCGTAAGGTGTGCATTATAAATATATCGATCGAGAGACTCATCCTCGCTTGTCACGAGAATATTCTTATCAGAGAGTATTATATACGTATGACGCACCAAATCGATTATAATATTTCAATACGCCACGAAAATGAATTGAATAAAAAGAAATGTTCTTACTCGTTAGTTTTAATCTTCAATAAATGAGCCTAAAATTTTGAATGTCGTGAGGGAACGAAACTTTTCAAGTGTGACCTTACTAATGTCAAATATGTGTAATAAAATTGAGGTCAATTTAATATCCAGAAAAAGGAATATTTAAAAAATATATTGAGGTTTGTGAATGTGCAGGGAATATATTTAAAAACTGAAGACATGACTTCGCGGACGCCTATAGCTTTTTTTTCTCGTTGTTTGAAACCAATTGTTGTTCTATGCAGAAAGTTTATGAAGCCGAGATGCGGATTCCAGGAAAGTAAATGTTTCTTCTGATGAGTGAAGAAAAAAAAAGGAGCAGAACATTTTTGTTCTCGGGTGGAGCTGAGCAGTTAAAAACGCAGTTTACTATTTGTATGCCACGACGGATAAACATAACATGGTATTCGTACGTAAAGTGCATATAGAACGAAGTACATTGTTGCTGAGTATCGTCGCTCGCCAGTGGTCATGCGAGGCATGCAGTGTGTAGTGTGCATCGGTTGAACGTTTGGGAAAGGGCAAACGCGGTTGGCAAATCCACAGCAATACAAGCAAACCCGAAAGGAGGGGAGGAGGTCGAGGGGGTTAGGAAGAAAAAGTTTTGCTTTTGTGTGTCCTCGGGGCAGTAGAAAATCTCATACATGGGGGCGGAGGAGCTTCCGGCGATCTTTGAGCTTTACGTTATTATTCGGTTTGTCTCGCCCGAGCATTTCATACCACGTTTTCGTATTCCATCCTCGTTGCCATTCATTTTCATGGCCGTGAAAAAACAAAACCAAAGTAACGAAAAAAAAAAAAAGGCGAACCACTTTGAAGAGTACGGGCAAAGACTGAAAATCGCAAGCAAACGCTGAAGAAGCGAATAAAACTGGAAATATTTCGCGTTGATGACACTCTGTGACTGGAACGACCCCCAGAGGAGATAAGGTAAATCTCATTTTCAATTTCTCGATTCAGGACATTGATTAATTATGTAACGAGCAAAGTTAGTGTCTAAATATATATATCAAGATAACGAAAAAGATCGGAAAATCGTTGCCACTGTTGGGATGGATACCGGAAAGTGCAGTCACGATCAATCCAGCGAAGAGCGGCTATCGTAGAGAAAGTATTTGTCATCTCCGACAAAAGTTTTTATCATCACGGAGGATGCAACACAAAAGATTCGTCTTGCGCGGAGATATCATGAGAATTTTTCAATTTCAAAATGGATGTTATGGCAGAAAGAATAGCCGCGGGAGGTGGACAATTTTTGAACGATTTTAATCAGTCTTTTCCTTTTAATATAAAATATTTACTCTCAATATTTCGAAGCACCTCGAATGTCATTCGTGAACCACGCAAATGACATTCAAAGAAGATTCAACTCCTAATTTCCGTGCGTATTTCAAATTTTAATTATCACTGGATTGAATAAATGAAACTATTGAAATCAATCGAACGAAAAATATCACTCAATTCAGTACCAAGCGAAAAAAGTGCTTTTTGCATATTACTTCGAGTCCGATGAATAAGCAGTTATCACTTAATATTTACCGAACATAAAAATTTACTCATTCCCATTGGGCTCATTCATTTTTAATTATTCCCGCGTGTACATCACAAAGAATTAATTTGACGAATCATTTTCAGGTCCGATCAAATTGAAAAATAAAATTAAAAAAAGATAGTCGCACGCACGGATTATTTCCTTGGTTCAATCGATTTGAAGGTGTATAACCAAACGGTAGATTTTCTCGTACTTATAAAGTAGTTACGACTTGGATCGTATGAAACTTCATAGTTTTTCCACGTATGTACGAAAATTAGCATAATCCGTCACGGATCGTAGACACACTCTCGTGTTTCTTACAGCGGACGTAGGCACTAATGCTTGTAGTGTTTCTCACGTCCATGGCTTCGTTAGCCGGTCTAGTATTATTTTACAGCATGCAAAGCTGCCACTACGTTCACGTGTGCTTTATGAGCGCGCGTAAAAACCATTTTTTTTTTCCAGCTTAGAAAAATCTATTCAAGTCCGAAACTAACGTGATGGTACGTGATAAGATTATTGGACGTCGAAGAAAAAAGCATGGCAGAATCAAAAACTGCGGTAGAGAAAAACGAGATCCGGTGCAAAAAAACCGAAAAATTAACCGTTTTCGAGGCTTGCGCTCACTTTTGTAATGCATGCATGAGTTGCGAACAGGCCCCGCAACTTTTCATCCAACTCGCCAACGAAACAACTGTTCGACATCCTCTTACAATCCGGAATTATGGCGTCCTTCTGCTAAGTAGACTAAAGCGAGAGTATAAAAATGGCGTAGAGATGGGAAAAAAAAAAAAAAATTGGCGCTGCTCCTGACCAAGGGCGTGTGGGGGTTAAAAAAAATATGTGCAAAAAACCGAATGGAATAAGAGCCAAACTTACATGGCAAAAAAAAGCTGCGTAGTCCATGCTCATAAGAGAAAAATCGAGTGATATGAAATGGAAGTGAACATGTGTGTGAAAAAGTGAATGGAAAGTTATGCATTCTAATGGAAAGAAATGAAAAAATATACGGTGAGCAATAACACACGAGAGTGTGGTGACGATACGATGGATGACCAACATTTAAAACACCGTGCGACGCCCACACGTCAGAGCAAATCACGTGGAGCGAGGCAGAGTGGTGGGAAAATAATGAGATATGGAACGATTACTAATACATCAATGAGAGCATTTCCCAGTAAATCGTAAAAACGGAGGGAGGTGGTAGTGCGATGGTGAATGGGAAATTGCAGCGGCGTGCCAAGCGTGTGTCGATCGTTCTCGGCTCCCTCTCTCTCTCTCTCTCGCTTGCTCTTTTCCTCCCGCACTCGTTTCCCACCATTCAATCCTCTCCTTTCAGCAGCTCTTTGGGTTCCACAACGTATATCCCAGGAGCTCGCGGAATCCGATAAATGTAAGCGGAGTCACGTCGGAACAAAGCACTACCTTCTCCCCCCCCCCGCTCTCTCTCTCTCTCTCTTTCTGCCCCTTAGCTCCATCACAATCTCTCGCTCTTTCTTCTTCCCTCTCTCGCTTGGTCTCACGTTTGCGATATTATCGTTGCAACGAATTTACCTGGTTAGCTGATTTCCTCCATAATTTTGTATATTTGAATGGCCATTCATTACATTTTTTCCCTCAATTCATTGAGTCACTACATTTCATAATACTAATTAGGAAAACTTGAATGCCCCGATTTTCTCGATGGCAGATAATCTCAGTGCTATCAAAATGAACGAATAATTATTGAAGAAAAAAGAAAACTTACTATTTAGTCGAGTGAGTGTGGGTAATCGTCTCCCACTGTCGTATTAATCGTCGTTGCATCGAATTTCTTCGGATCAAATATATAGATGTTTAAAGCTCTTGCAAGTTATAAAAATATTTCGGTGACGACCGTTTTTTTTAATTCAACATTCACAGTGGATGAGCAGAAATTAATGATTTTCCTACTACAAAAAGCACGAGATCTAATTATTCATTCATTTGCGTCTTTTCTGATCAGATAATCATGGATTTGATACTTTTTTCGTATTCATAAATGTCCCAAGTACCATAAAAGGCTGTCAAGAGCCAGGATGGGTTGTTCAAGTAAAGATGGACAAAATACTGTTGAAAATGTAGATATGTATGCGCCAGACAAATATATATCTAGTATATATGGCTTAAAAGCTTTAAATATGGCAGGAAATAATATTTCGCGTATATCAGGGTGAAAATATAAAAATAAATGTGAAGCACATCGAGTGGCTGAAAATATCAAATGACTTACGAATAACCAAACAAATGAGGATGAAAGGCGAACGAGTAGCGCTTTTGTTTTTTCACCCACTTAAACAAACCTATTTCGCTTTCAACAACGAAAAGTTCGTCATTGTTTGTGAATGATTCAACATTTGAGTGAAAAATTGTGGGTCGTTTGAAAACTTCGAAATTTTGAAATTTTCGGTGAAAAAGTGGATGAGACCATTTTCATTACAGTCGGGAATGAATATAGAAATCTGAGAAGCATTGTATAACGACGACGGGGAGACGAGAATAGTTTGAAAAATTTAATGGCGCGACACTTTCCAGAAGTGTCAAAAAGAATTTCAAGTCAGAAAAGAATTTCCATGTAAGAGAATGGTCGGTATTTGTAAACTACTTGAGAATACTCTCGGAGAAAACCATAAATGGGTACGAAAGTGTTGGCTAAATATTCGAGAACAACATTTCTGGGGCAGTGGGGTGGCGCGCGCGAACGTGCTTTATAAAACAGATAGAATAATAACAGTCTCGGACAACCGGGATAGAATGAGCGAAAATATCCCAAGAGAAAATAAGATAAGCCGCACAACGATGTACGTACAAAGTTCTAAGCCCTCTTGCCCAGTCTCTGCTCTTTCTTCTTCGCGTCTCTCGGGTATTTTGCTCCACGACTAATTGATAACACTGAGGTTAACTAGTGCAGCACAAATCGTATCTATTAATCATTAGTTTCCGCGTGGATGGTATTTCGCTTTGTCTTACAATTATTTTGTTTCCTATCCTCGAACTATTCTCCATGGCAAAATCATATTTCACGCAAAAACTTTTTTTTTCATCTTCAACTTTTGTTCCGAATGCTACGTAAATCCCCGAAACGTCGAAGTCTCGATGCTCGGATGAAAACAAAAATTGGGAATTATACGAGATATCAAAAAAATGGTAAACAAGGAGAAATAATTTTTTTCGCTCGTGCCAATACCGCTTCCAAGTCCGATGTCATTTAATCGCCTACGGTCTAGTTTACATTTTAACGAGCCAGTCTCGTTAACGTGTTTCCAACTATTCGGAAATGAAAAAATAATTCGTTACACATGTAATCGATTTTACAGAAGCGGAACCCTTGCGTGGCATGTTAACAAAATTCCTACTGCGAGTTTTGACGTTTCGGAGGAGCTTCAGGTTGATTAAGGTCCATAAAAAAGAAAAAAAAAACGGAGCGTGTGAATCGAAGCGTTGATCGGGCTCTCTTTACCAGGATAAACCACCGACCAGTGAATAATAGACGATCCTCAAACCTGTGGTATCCGGATAAACCGTGAAATGAAAATATCATGAAAATACCTTCTCAATCATTTGTAGCGTTAAAGGAAACCCATGGAGCAAAACTGCAACAAATATTCGTGCTGGTTTTGTATTGGAATCTTCGAGAAGATGATTAATAAATTCACCGAGAGGAGGAATCCGTTGAGAACCAACAGAACGTAACGAACAAAACGAAATTCATTGATTCGTCAATGATATTGGAGTACCAGCTATTCGAGTTGTCGGGACGATCGAATTAGAGTTGTACGAATGAAATAATACATTAGCCGGGTGATGAGCCCAAGTTGAGCATCAAGTGAAAACTGACGAAAAAAAGTGATAGTTTGCCGATATCTCGAAATCTGTCAGATTTGTATAAAAAATAAATGAATCCCGGTTATTTATAAAATCTAAAATCGCTTTGGACCGTTCTCCGGCGATTGTATTCTGTATACGACAAAGAACCATGCTGACAAGAAAATATAGACAAAGTTTGCATCTTCGGAATGCAACGAAATTCCATTTTTTCTCGAGCAGAGATCATCATTATTTTCCAATATTTGGTCTAGACACTAAAACCATTATCTCGTACGACCCAAAAACTAAAGCAACACAAAAAATGGCGATAATTTCAAAAAATCAATGAATAAATAATGCAAAAAGTATTTTTCGTCATTGAATGTCAACGTGGCAAACGTCAGAGTCATAGATAAACGCCGAGATGCATATGTAAAGATAAATCATTCGAACCAACACATTTTTCATGTTTTTCGAAATTGCTTTTCTCGGTTTCTCATAAATTTTCAAGTCTCTTCGTTGAAACTTGACTTTCGAGTCAAGATCGACAAATATTTGACAAATTTATTGAAGCGACCCTCATTCGCCGAACGTTCAACATGTCCGAACCCGAAGATAAAGGCGCAAAAAGAGTGCACTCATTTCCTAGGAACCTTTCGAGTTTGTACTCGACGAGTGAATATTGATGCATTTTTTTCCAACATGGAAAAAAAAAGAAAAAAATTTTCGACTGCGATTCGTCATGTTTCTTCGTTTCGACACGCGTGGAAGATTGTAAACCCCTAAGAGTCCTCTCCCTCCTTCTGCTCAAAACATTCTTCGAGGACTCGTTCCGAGCCAGTTGTTCAGAGGGCTTGGAGAGGCTTTTGGAGCCTTCACTCATCGTAGAGTATCCTGTACACGTTTGCTATACAACCTCGTGCGTTTCAGCAATAAAGCGCGCAAGGCCGTTCCTAATAATCGACAGCAATCTCGTAGTTTCTCCTTACTCCAATAAATAGACGTTTATTTTATTTAGCGAATTCTCTTCGTTGATCTACGATGATTCGCCAATGTTACTGAGAAAATGTGAACAATTCCGAATTTCTTTTGAATTTTTCACGATTTTCGAGAATCTTCTCACTATTCCGAATTTTTTCGATTTAACTTGGACGAAATTTTGTTTTTTCTCAAGCAGAACCAATGAAACGATTTTTTTTTTAGGATCCAAAGAGAAAATCGGCCCGAAAATTGTCATGGTTTTTGAAAATTAAGAAACACTTAAGAAAAAAACAAATATTTCGTTTGTCCTCGGAGTCGCGACCTTCAGTCTCATATTTTGATGCGGATTCCGTCAAATTTTCAAAATAATATTTAAAAATGTATTTTCTACATTTTTTTTGTTGACTCTACGAAATACTACGAGCGTTTTTGTGAAGATGTGATTTTTGTAACGAAATGCTGAATCGTACGAGTTGTTTGATAATTTCTATTGTTCTCTCGGTTCGATTCGTATTGCGTTATTTGTTGTTGCTGCCGTCGGTGGATCGGTGGCGCTACGTTCGCGGAGGTTAACCGACCTCCGGCGTCCACCGAACTCGTTTCATCCCAGCACACAATCACAGAATCGGGGGGCCGGGTAAACCCGTATCGTTAAAAGCCGGGACGCACGGATACACATAGAAAAAATTCATACGTACTCCCCCACTCAAGAGCCCGGTGCTGCTGTGAGGCCCAGAGAGACGCTCACCTTTGCGCATGCGCGCCATCTTTGACGCTCCAACGCTCAGGACCGCGACAAACGCACACCGAAACAAAGCATGCATACCAATTCACATGGACACACGCACTCACACACAGATACATGTCCAGAGGTACGCTAGCACCTGAGGGCAAAAAATGCTCGAGCTATTTTGAAGGAGCCTCCACAATGCAACGACGAAATGAGAGAAAATTATTTCAACTGATGACGAAAACACTCACGAATGTATAATGAACCGTCAAAAATTTAGCGAGCCTTGATAAGGAAACACGAAACTAAATCTTGTGTGACAGTTGTCATCGGGCCACGATAATTTTGAAAAAAGTCGCTTTCCAAATCCGTGGCCAAATCAGTCATTTGATGCGAACGGAAAAAAAATGGCTGACCCGCTTATCAAAACGACGAAAGCCAGCGACATTTTCGCATCTTGAAAATACTCATTACACCGAGTTCCTGTTGCTTTACCACAGGAACCATTAACTCTTAAAGTTTTGCCTCGCAACTGAGTCAGATTGAAAAATTTAGTAATAAGAATTTTCGTCAAAAACGTTATCCAAAGATACAGAGTTTGAAAAAATTCGTTAGGTAAAGAATTCCATACGTCCTTTCATAACTTCCATTCGATTTAATCCTCCAAGTAATGTACAAAGCTTTTGCGCGCATTTCGGGATTCTTTAGTTCGCTCATACATCGGCTGTGAATTTTTTATACGCATTTTTTAATGTACTAGAAAATGTTGCAATGAATTTTGTAGCTCGAAGGGACGAAAAAATTCCAGGTTGTGTAGAAAAAAAAAAATACGAGATTGAAATGGAAATTGTTACGATCAAAGAGAATTTATACCGAAAAGGCAATTCGATTTATTCGCCAAGTGTTTCGTTATGTTTGTTTGGTGATAAATTTCGTGATCGCGTTCACAGGTATTCTTGAGAGTGGTGTATACTTCCAGTGTGTATGCACCTTGAGTTTGGCTCATTGTAAGAATACCCACGAGCATGTACACCTATATATTCGTGTGTGTGGAGTGTACGTAAAGAAAGGTAGAATCGACTCACCGAGAGTTCCGTGAAGCAGGAGCAACAATAAGAGTCGTGTCTGGGACCTCGCCCAGGTCCACCGGTAGCCCGAGTCTCCGTGGGACCGTCGTTGCTCCATTCTCTCTTCTTTCAAGTCTTCGAGCTTCTCTCTGTATCGTTCTCCTTTGCCCGTGTCACCTTTTCGCGCTAACAACTTGCTGGCGTCTTTTTTTCCGTTGCTTCTCCTTAGAGTCGTTCTTCACGAACGCACAGGCACAAACACATCAACACAGGACACGCGACACATACACTGAACGAAGAGACACTTGTCACAAACACACAGACACGTTTTTGATTCTCAAGTATATTTCGAGTATTTTTTACGATGCAAGGTCTGCCTCCTTCCTTTTGCTGCATAAACCCCCAAAAATTACCCGCCAGTGCTAACTTCGTACTCCCTTATTTTATTGATACTCCTTTTTTCACTAATGGTGTTTGTTACGAGATCCAAATATCCAAGTAATTTTGAAACTGCCGATTTCACCACCTTCGCTTTTATCCACCACTAGTTGCGATCTTGCGCGTCATACCGAACCAGCGAAGGCTTGATCGAACAAACTTTTGGCCATGCTCTTAAATCATATTTTGAGCACTCAACAAGCATTTATCGAAAGTTTTTTCTCGAGCTTTTTGTTCCTTCACATACATGCATGCTTTTGTTACACATTGTTATTGCCAACACTCTTTGAAATACGAGATAAATAAATGAGATGTGTGTAGGAAATAAATACGTCGAGTTTAACGATGTTACGTAAGTCCTATTGTTTTTATTTATTCTTGTTTTTTCTACTCCTAATTCGGCGTTCCTTGTCTCGCGATTCCGAGAAACGCGTTCCAACGAAGCAAGGATCGACGCCGAACAAACGCGCTCACCCGACTGAACTTTTCGAACGTGCGATGCCTGGCGATCGCTCGCTCCCACTCTGTCTCTCTCTCTCCCCTTCTCGCTCTTACTAGTACGACGGTGTACGGCCGCGCGGCAGTTCGTAATCCTCTCCCACCACCTTACCACTCGCTTTCCTCGTTGCGACCGGCCCGACTCGGCTCTCTTCGCACTCTCGTGCTTACCCCCTCCACCCCTCTCACCTCATGGCACACAAATAGATCCTACTACCCCCTACCACCGGTTCGCTTCACTATATACCGTAGAAACTACTTGTTGAACGTCCAGTGGCGTACCTACGCTGTCTGGCTCCCTCAGTCATATTCGCCCCGCGGTCTCAAACAGTTTTTCCTTTCGTTTTTTTTTGTTTCTTTTTCACATTCCAGGCTATTTACCTCAACGAGATTTTAAGGAGCTTTTTTCAACTGTTTAAAGCACACTTCTCACTCCCACAAATTAAGGGGCTCCCAAGAGATTTTTCACGCTTCTCTGATATGGTCAAGCAATGTTTTTGTCGCGGAAGCAGTGATATTACGAATAAAAAACCTTTTCAACGAAAACGTCGCTGAAAATAGGAAATCGGACATGCACATAGCATTTGGCTAGGAAAATATTGAAAGTGGAGTGAACAACGTTCAAAGGAAAGAATATATAACCTTGAGAATGGACTGTTTCGTATGAAATATCGTGCATGGGGATAGCATGGCACACACATTTCTATATTTGAAAATTCTGATACACCATCACTTGAGATGAAAACAATGAATTTGCTATTTAAATTCACATTTGATGAATAAAATAAAGAAAAGAATGACGTGACAGCCGACGATGAATCGCATCCATGACTTTCGAGAGGTTATGTTTTCTTTGCAACTTTCGATAACACTTTAAACGCGCGACTTCTTTTTTATACCTGATACGAATTGGCTCGCATTTGTATCAAAATTTCTTCGAACTTTATCAGTATTTGCACTCGCGTATCATCTCAAAATTATTGTCCGAGTGTTTTTCCTTTGATACTTCGTCACATTGTGGAGTTTCTTGGTATGTGAGTGAACGAATTCGAACTACTTGTCACTTTTCGCTTCAGAGCTCACGTCCATCTAGATTTATCCTGAAAAAAATGAATAGATGTTTCGTGAAAATAAAAAAGCTCTTGCGAAACAGTTTTTTTCACAATAAGATTGAAGTTGACAATGAAAACTGCGTCTTTCGTGTATTTTAAAAACTGCAAGTGCAGCAATTTGAAACTTGCGGTTAAAAAAAGAAAAACAATTCGGAAAATACGTCACGTCTCGTTTATAGATCGAAGAAATTCACGTCGGTTCAATGACATCAATTTGCCAGGCTTTGTGCAATCCCTCTCTCCCGCTTAACCTCCCCCACCGTCTCTACGGCACTCAACTACTCTTTTTATTTTTACTCCATAACATAGCGTCGTGCAGCAATCGCCAAGAAATTCCTTCGTCCCGAGATGATGTCCGAATCATCTTTAACCGAGTCGTCCCTCTTCTAAATGACCCCTTATCGTTTCTCGGGCGACAATAAGCTTCTCTCAATTTACAGCGTATCGCAGATACGCTATTGTTCAACGTTCCGTAGCACACATCGAAAACTGATCGACCATGGAGACGGGCGTAAAATTTTATATCTCCTTAAAATCGATCGATTGGCTGATAACGTTGTTTGAACAAGAAATATCCGAGCACACCGGGGTATCGAAATAAATACTGTTATTTCCGAACATTTACATTTTTCACCTTTCATCAAATGTCTTTGAAAATTGCGCACTACAGCTCTGGAAATTCTGTTGGAAAAATACGAAAATCAAAAATTTGGTAAAATAAAAAAAAAATTGGAAGAAATGGCTCAGGAATTTTAAAACATTCGGGATGTTTTCCAAATTGCTAGGGCGTATTTCTTCAAATAAAAAATAAAAAAATAAAAAACGTAAAAACCATTGCAAGATCGAGTCGGTTTTTTCACTGATTACTCAGGGATTTCGGGATTATTTTATCTCTCAACGTCTTTTACTGCACCGTACACGAAAAATTGTCATTTCTCAAGGAATTAACCTCCCCCCTCCTCTCGCTCCTTGCAAAAAATGCAATGCATCAAAAACGATGAAAACGCGGTTGAAAATCAGCGATTTTTATTATCGAGAATTAAGCAAAACGTTTCTTCAATCCATTAGAATGGTGTGAATGGAAATTGAAACGGTGGAATCAAATTATTGCTGATATTCATGACAAATACATATTGCGGAATCGATATAGAAAATTGTCTTGAGACATTTACCACATACATTTGAGTGTTCGTGTGCCGGAGGTCTCCAAAGCAATTGACGATTTCGATCACGATTGGTGAATGGCGTATACCACCGTCACAATGACTATTACAAACTGACACACATATTTTATTGGTTCCATAGGGAAGAACGGAGGGAAAAATCCATTGTAATACTGGGAGGGCATGCATCTATGTACGTATAGTAATAATACCTTTTTCGAATACAGTCGCAAACTCGATCGTTTCGAAATTACATTGCCTCGCGTAAAGTTATGCTCCGTACGTGAGACTTTTCCGTGGTGAATTTCGCGATGAATGCGAGTGCCGGAACTAAAAGGACGGTTCGAATGTCGGCATTGTTGACTTAAAATCTACCCACCACCGTTCCGATGGAAATCTACCACTGGATCAAACGCGAGAAAAGATTAATTAAAATAGACATTCTCGAATTTTATTCCTGCTGGCAAAAATTCTGAAGAAATGTTCAAATTTTTCTCTTTTTGAACATCAACTTTCGTTTGGACGTGCGGATGAAATTTGAGATGCAATTTTTTCATGGAAAATCAGTTTTAATCCGAACTTGTTGATCGTGAATAATTTCTATGAATAAACTCGAGTGACGTCACCAGGGAAAACCCTAATCTATAATGGAGACAATCCGACCCTCTGAGCAGGACGCGACAAAATGAAATAACACTTTCCATCGTCACCGAATCAGACTGAACGACCAAAATCTTGTTCTACACTCGCGCCTGGTCCATATCTCTTTATTTCAATCAGCCTCCACGAATTCGATCTAATTGAGTTCACGTGCTACTCAAATCGAGTGCAGAGAGAGATTCTTTCTTCCTCGGTTGGTTCCATCTCCCTGCTCTCTCTCTCTCTCTCTCTCTCTTCGTCTCTTTCCTTCGTTCTGCCTGCTCCGTCCCTAGCCCCGACGTCTCGCTGTGTTCGTACCAAGAGACCAGGCCGAGGCTCGGCGGCTGGGATCGAAAAGAAGAAAAAAAATAGCAAAAGCAAATAGCAAAACATATATTATGATGTACCTACGTCCATCGCATGCATAAAGTCGTGCCCCAATCGAAATGTGTGTCTCGCGACACAAGTATCAAGTACTTTTTCTTAATTATTCGTCTTATTCGTAATTTTGCTATAGGGATGCATCATCGAAACACTTGTAAATATGTGTATTTTTCCTTCTGCATCGTTGGCTCCGAGAGACTCTTGGAATTACTGCAGCAATAACGAATCTGACGAGAGTTGCGTACGAGACGGTCTCCCGGCCGCCTGTGTACATATTCCAAGTGCATGTAGTTTCAATGCATGTCAATGAGACAGAATAATTTTCACAGTGGTTCATCGTTGCCAACACTGAATAATCACTGCTTCTTCATTTATAATTTTTATTCACTTTGTCAAGGAAATTCTTGGAGAAGCCTTAGAGCTCGCTCTCGTACACGCTGCGCTCGCTATGTCCATCATTACTGTACAAATGATGAGTCATGTCTTTAAAAATGTGTGCAGATTCGAGGTTTACCCTTGGAAATCAGTTGATCATCACCGGATAACAAAAATCCAATGAGTAACATGAATGAGATCGATCGAATTGAAATAATAAAGAAGGTTGGCCCGTGCGTCCGACGTTTTCCACTATTTTTAGCGGACTTTTGGCCTGGCAGGATGCACTGAGCTGCAGTCGGAAGCTTCGAACATCTTATAATTGTTTCATTTTTTATTATTCCGCGCTCCATCAAATTGACAACGTCGTATGCATGCACGCGCGTTAATCAATTGAAAACTTTGATTGTTTATTCTGGTTGATTGGAAAATCGTTGAAAATCAGTCGTTTCGTAACTGTTTGTTGTTCACAGTCACGTTGGTTGCACATTCATTGTCTTTATCGCTTATTTCGTCACCTAACGGACCATTTCGTATATATATTCAACATTGAACATGTAGTACATGCGAAGCTATTATAGTATATAGTAGCTTGGAGTCCGGAGTACCTGTTGCAGAGGCTTGAGGTAGCTATGGCGGTTTTATGAAAGCTCAAGCGTGTGCAATATCACATTCTCTAGGCCGCAGATGCACTCCCCTAAACTGATCCGGCCAGCTACTCCATGTGCGCCTAACAAGAATGCGTCAACCCCGACGATTAGCCGAGGAGGCTCGATCAAGTACTCGTAAACATTAGCAACAAATTGCGTACATTTTCCAGCCGAAATTTAGTGGAACCTCAGCTCGTAATAGAATCGTTAATTCACTATAAACTTATCTTTTTTAACTCAAGACTCCAAGTATTTTTTTGCATCTTTTTTCGAGCTGGAAATTTGGCAAAAGTGCGTTATTCGAAGCAGAAAAATGTACTACGTTATATACCGCAGCGACTTTCCGTTGTGAACGCTGACGTATATACGCGAGCGCAGCCTGATCGTGCAGCAGGATCAGTGTTAGAATTCAGCAGGTGTTCGATGAGGATAGTCTGTTGTTGCAAGGGGGGGACAGCAGGTGGATTAGGGAAGGCTTCGGAGTCGGTTCGCGAAATTTGCTTCGAGGCTCGAAGCCTTTCGCCAAATTACAAATCTCACAAAGTCACAGATTATTCAGTGTTCTCCATAAGATATTAATAATCCATCGAAAGAAGATTAACATATTGAGCTGATTTGAAACATTTTTTCCACTTTTATTTGTTTATAACATAACTTGTAATGTTTTGGAAACTAGAACGAAAGTTCACCGAAAATATGATTAATAAATTGAATAAAACGAACCGCGATAAATATGCATAAAGAAAATTGTACAGAAGAGAGTCGGCGAGGGAGGAAAAATCATCGAGGAAAAATAGTATGCTGAGCAGCTCGGGGAAAAAAGTAGGCTATTTCAAACCGCGAGTGGCATCGCCACCCAGGAGGAAGGCGAGGCTGGCAAATACACGGTTCGAAATGACCTTTTTTCACTTTCGTGTGGCGTACGCTATTTTTCGTCACCCTTCTGTGGAAAATTCGGCTTTATCAAGGCGGTAAATCCAACTTCTCTCGAGATGTAGTGAAAAATCATGTTCCTACTTTTCTCGGAGAAATATTCGTCTCCCCACAAAACTTTTCCGGCGAATGTTGCCACTCTGTTTACCAATTCTCGTCATAAAACTCATTAACGGTCTAAGCAACCGAGACACGGAGTGTCGTTTAAAAAATGTATAAACTAGAAATTGAGTGCGCTCTGAATCGATAAATATCGATGAGGTAATCAACATCGATCCCCTGTCTTTAAATATTTCATGGTATAATTTCACGTGCCACGTTCATTAGTGATATTTTATTGGCATCGTGCGACTTCGCTATTCAAACTCTACACATTCCTTGATAGCGCTTCTAATGTGCGTATGAAATTTCTATATCAATCCGACCTGATTTTCCATTGCGCATCCCGATGATGTATACGAACGTAGAAGTGATGTTCGTCGAATGTGTGACGTACGACAGAGTCATTTTATCAGTCTCTTCCGAATGTCTATTTTTAGGCTGACTATTAACACGACAAAAAGCCATGAACGGAGCATTGATTAAACGTGCATGAATTAGTTCAATTAAGAATTAACCTTACGAGTGTACACCCTCTATATGAGTCCATATCGGGTCAATCTGACCCAAGGTGTTTCTCAAATCGTTGTATTCCGGTAAATGTGCAATTTTTTTAAATTGATTCATTTTTAGACGAAAACATAAATTGAATACCAAAATATTCGTCGTCATTAAAAGCCAAAAAATTGGGGACAGCCAATTTCTCGAGTCAAAACGACCCCCAGTGTGGTACTCGAAGCAGGGTTAAGAATTCCCAAACAGTGATATTTCATCTCTCATTCTTAGTTACTTTTTTAACAAATTTCGTAATTATTCGTTGCATGAGAAATGGTCGATGAATATTATCGGAAGTTATATTAATTATTAAAATTTTAATTTGTTAATAATAAAATTTTGAGTGTTATTAGCGAGCAAGCTTGTTAATAGGGAACTGTATATTAAAGTTTATTGTCACCTCCGGATATACATATGTACGGAATGTGTCACCACGAGAAATCGTCAACCTCATTGATTTCCGGAATTCCTCACCTCACACGCACAAATATAGAGATAGGTATTCACACGTACGCCGAAGCACGACTAACCTGAGAGACCTATATAACACACACTTCACCTCGAGAGCCCGCCGCCACGTCATACGCAGCTCACGACACTCGGATAAAGCTGGAGAGGGGAAGATCAGGTCGGGTGCATGAATCACCCGACAATTTCGAGTCATATTTCTTTTTTTTTTGTTTCCTCTCGTTGGAATTTCGTTGGCTGCCGTAATTCTCGAAACCTTATCCTGTTTTCCTCAACAGTGAATACCGCAACTCGTGACTATTCTTGCTCCGCACTTTTGTTCACACGTTATATTTCAGCGAAATATTATTACACCGTTATTTACTAATTTAATGCAATCTCGATTTTACAACGTACTATTTGGTTTAAATTTATTGCGAAAGTTTATTCGTGACTTCGATTCTACCTGCGGTTGTACTTGAAATAATAGGGCTCTCATGTTACAATTTTCCATTTCGCCAGTTTTCAGTCCTGGTATGGAAACATGCATAATGTTTTAGTCACGAGCAACGACAATCATATAAACACGCATGAGCAAACCAACCAAGTGAAACCATTAATTACGTTGATTGTTATCGATAAACAATGTATGGTTACGAATTTAGTAAAATCGGAGTATTATTATTACATGGATTGGTGGGTTATCTGTGAAATTTCATTAGCACAACGTAAATCGTCCATGGCAACATTTTAACGCGAATCATGCGATTGACGACGCCCAAAATGACTCAAACGTTAACGACACATGGCCATAAAGAGATAACGCGTACGTTCCGATTTTTCTTGATGTTTTCTACAAAGCTCAATATGCAAGGACCTCCATTAGCGTGATTTCATTTACCTCAGCAGGTCGAATAGCGTTAAATCTCCGCTGAGTGGATGGAGCCTTTGGCCCAATCCAGTCGCGTGACATGTTATTGGCATGGTGTTGAACGTGTTGCTCGTTAAGAATTGTTCGCACGGTACTACAAACGATTAAATGAACTTAAAATTGATGACTTATTTAGTAGAAGCGATGTTAAACATTTTGCGGAAAATTGTCTTAATCTCCTGTACCGAATAAAGTGTGACATATCCAGAAGAAGCGATGTCTACATGAGTGTTTATTATTGAGAAATGACGGAATCGGAGGGACAGAGCGACGTGAAGAGAGAGAGAGAGAGAGAGAGAGAGAGAGAGAGAGAGCATAACGTTTGTGTTGGAAAAATAAGGGCGTAGTCGTATGCTTGTTGGGGATTAAAGTCGCTCGGTTTTACGCCCTTGTAAATGTCGTGTGTTGATTTGCACTGACATGTTCCATATACAAGCCCTCCAGCAAAATTGTAACCAAGGCCTCGTCAGGAGCGTTACAAATGTCAATCTCCTGTCGCTCTGTCTCTTTTTCTTTTCACATCCCTGTGTAAACTGGGTCTGCAACTCGCTCCAATATTACCCATGCTCGAGGGCGAATTCTCGTATGTCACAATTCATTCCCAAAATGACTTTTGCTATTGAGATTGCTATGCGGAGTGACTAAAATCGATATTTACCACAATCGAACTAACGAAGCAACGATGTGACCCCTCGAGCATGCCACGCGACTTCCTGCCACTCTGTTTCTCTTTTCCAATTCCCTCTCGGCCCTCTTCCACCTCCAATAACTATTCCCACACCCTTCCAATAGTTACTTCGAGCACGTTTTTGATCTATTAAAATGAATTATTCGAAGGATCCGTCCGAAACTCCAGAAGCTTGTTCATCCTCTCAATTTGCCTCACACTCTAAATCTACAATCATAACATACCCTATTGGAATACGAATCAAACTGTTATTTACGGATGTGAAAAAATCCGATTGGGGTGAGGTCGACAACCCAACTTGATCAACGCACTCCTGTCTCTCCGTTACCTTTCGTCTCTTTCTATATATTCCTTGTATGCAAATTTAACTGTTTTTTTTTCCATGTCGATTTTTTTCAGCCTCGCAACACGCCAAGCTAAACTCTCCGCATGCTGAAAAGTTCATTTGGCATCGTAAACCTTTTTTCACACTTCAACTCCCAGCACACGCGTTCCTTCTGTACCAATCACGAGTCCTCCCGTTCATCTGTTAAACGATACATACATTTTAGCTGGGCCAGACCTACATACGCGAGAGACTACATATGTAAAGACCTGCTGTTTCGAGTACTGCAATGCGAAATTTCAGGCCTCCTACCAGCTACCATCCAAACGTATATAGACAATTTGATAAAATAATTTTACAGCTTGGTTCACGACTCGCGTGCGCTTTTGGGAATTCCTTAACGATTCAAAAACGCTTGAGCCTTCATTGTCAATTTTTTCGGAGCTCAATATACCCCAATTCTCCGCATGGCAATCCGACGTTTGCACTTTTGCTATTTCTCCCTTCAAGGCTTGCCATTTTTTTTAATTTTTTTTTTTTTTTTCCTCGCATCATCAACGTTGCGATTTTATCGAAATTGCCTGAAATACAAAAGGCTCGCTGCTTCTCTACTCATAATTTTCGCTCCGCCCTGGGGTGACAACTTTACGCAACGGTATGGAATTTTTTGTTATGTTCACGTTACAATTGAACAATTGAAAAATAGGCTATTGTAATGGAGCAACGAGGAAGAGAGTGGCGGAGAGAAAGCCGACAACGGGAAGAAAAAAATGTTATCGATGGCGTACAGTGAAGATAAAAACCGGAATAAAAATATGGAGGACTACAAAAAATGTATGTACATTTCAGACGAAATTGTCGATGGCCGCGTGGCTCGGTGTAACCTAAATAAAAAAATCAATCCAGTTATTCTCGAAGAAGAAAAAAAACATTTTTCAAAAACTAGCCGCATTCAACAATTCGAATCGCTTTCCGTTCGAAAAAGCATACCGTCCGAGTGTCATTTAACGAGAATGTCCAACGGCTGCGTTCTCTTTCGCGGCTAATAACGCCAAAAGATCTATCACAGCATTTCGAGGCAACTATTATTCATATATATAACTTCCGGTTTGTTCTGAATTCGGCCGACATATCCTCGCCTCTCCCGGCCTCTTTCTCTCTCCCCATTCTGTTTGCCCATCCACCCCATTTCTCTTTCGCCTATTCTGCTATATGCACAGGTGTATTCATGCAAAGGACATTGCAACCATGCAACATCGGGCTGTCGATAAAACGTGAAAACTGGCGGAGAAATTCCAAATCGTTCGCTTGCCTGAAAAACATCGATCTATATACACGTATTTATGGATAGTGCATGTGCATCCGTGTGGTTCTTTCCATTGGATATTTTGTAAAACTATATAAACCATGCGAGTAAAGATTAAACCAATGGTCGTGGGACCGGATAATCCTCATCCCATCGTTAGAGCTTGAGTTTAAAAAACCTGACGATCTAGCGCTTCATATGCAACGACAACATTTATAACGAAATGATGGTTGGAAACTGCAGTAATTGTACACAACGAGCTGGTATTGATGATTATTCTAGATCTAGATTCGGAAATTCCATTTTTATATCTCATTCGCTAAAACAAACTTTTTATGTTTCTTTGGTGCAAGGCCCTACATTCATATACTTATGGCTTTCTGATTTGCCATCATTTTCTCCAACTTGGCTACATCTCCACCCCCTCCGGTTTGTTTTTTTTTCTGAATTGGTTTAAAATTTCACATATTGTGATACACATTGAACAGATTTGATCTATTCTTGTATATTTAGTATCTCGGAATGTTCGTGCGAATGAATAATCGAAATACAAATTTTTCTGGAATAAGAATATTTTTTAAAGCTCTCCTCGCTTTTTCGGAATTAATTGGAATTTTGACTTGCCCGCGCGCACGCCCTAAGCACTCTTCAACTCTTCTCGGAGGCTTCGGCAGTACTTCTCCTGAAACTACATTAGAAATTGTGCGCCAGGGATATTTCCAATTCATCTCGAAGAGGCAAGTTTCAAATTTTATTTTGAGAATATCGTCGGATATCGTATTTTCTCATTATCGAGCTTGGAATAGACTAAGAAGATTTGATTTACTGTGAAAATCGAAAAGAAGTGGCTCGAATACCCGAAGACTCTTTGGGAAATCGATAAGATCAAGATTCCATGCACGGGGACAAATTTACCTGGAACGACGCATATTAGATCCGCTATAGGGGATGATGACAATGCTCATGGCCAATGGTGGTACCTCGGTGGTGTAACCATTCCGAATTTACATACGCTACCGCAACGTTCCGTCCAACGCGGCGGGGCCACTATTTGCCCTTACACTTGTACGACCTTTGGTCCACATACCTCGTAAATATATACGGGAGTTTTCATGCACACGATTTGGTAACAATGGATTTTCACGTCCTCCTGAAATCTCACAAAGATTCGATTAATCGTATACATTTGCTCCGACTTTTTAGACTGTACGTTGCTTCAATTTTAATTGCAGAATATTCGGAACTGAATTCACGTGGAAATACCGAAAAAGGTTTGGTCTCGTCTATATCGATCACGATAGAAAGATTTCGTTTCTATGCCACGAAACTCACTGCACTTCTTATAGTACTTCCGGTCCGTTGCCCTATCATTGTAGATGAAAAAGTATTGAAATTGGTAATTGCATAATCGGTTGGTCAATAGCATAGCTTTTAAAACTTGATTATGAATGCGTTGAACTCGGGGTTGGAATCGCAAACGCGTATGGAATTATATCCACATTCAGATTCATGCATATCGAGAAATCCGCGAAGGACTACCAGCACGCGATAATACTGCAGAGCTCGTCATTCGCCCGTTGTCGTCAATTGAGAACATTTTTTCGTACAAAAAGCTTGTACCTGCTGGCACGACTTTGATTTGCATGCACAAGTTCACGCCATCGTCATCAGTTAATAACGTTGACCTTTTGCAGGATCGATCAACACGAATGATACTGAAAAAATTCGACCGAATATAATATTGAAAAACAACAATAACTAATGTTCTCATCGTCGTTACGTATATCTACGATGCGAGGTACTCATGTGGCGAAACCCATGAATTTCTCTAGTCAAAAGCGAAGGGATAATGATATTCGTTGAGAAATCGATAATTGGCGATTTATAACTGTGTCAGGAGAGTTTTAATTCCGAATTTTCCTGCAACGCTCGAAACGTAATGAGCAATAGTTGATGGAAATCGGGGCACTGATTTTGCAGACAATTTTCATGGACGTTTTCGACCTTGTCAATACCCTGCAAAATTTCCATGTTTTTCATTGTTTTCCTTATATTGCCAATCCATTTACGAAGCGCTAATTGAGACGAAAGCAGAAGCAGCCGTGATTTTGCACAATGTTCGCGTTCATCGCGAGTGTAATCATCGCCAGATATAAAACGATGAGTTTTATCGACAGGACGTAAATAAATAATTCGGAAGACTTCCATTACTCGTTTGTTAATTCGATGATTTTCATCATTTATATTCGTTTGATATTCCATCAAATTTATATTTCATCTAATTACAAGCCTAACGCGGTCCAACGAATTTTGTTTGTGTGCAGCGGTTGAGGAAAGCACCGGAAGTCCTACGGGAATAACATTGAAAAGTTAATAATGAGGGAAAAACCTTTCCCGAACGAGAACATTAAGAATATATTTGAAATTTGAAAACTGGACGAGATGGATAAATGTTTTTAGATTGACGTTCACATCCTGTACTGTTTGCATCCCGATGCATGTATATGCATCGTTGTGTAAGTGGTTACGGTAATGTGGTATCGAATGTGTATTCCTACTGGGCTTGTCCAACATTTCACAGACGAGTCTCGTGATCAGCGGGTTTCGAACTAATCGAGGCACGCTCGGGACTCGCAGATCACAGGCTCCAAACACGATGTTCACTAACCTATGGCCTATACGTATATACGATTACATTCTATAAATAAGTTTCTCTCTCTCTCTCTCTCTCATTCGCGATAAATTGCTCACTGTACGAGAGGGCATCGTGAAATAATGACAGTTTGAATTACCATAAGCCGTCCGCCGAGCCAACAAGGAACAATCGAATTTTCTCTAACGAGATTACGAGACAGGATTATCAAAATTTCCTCATGATATACATTTCTCCCCTCTCATGCGGTCTCAACCCTCTTTATAACTCTCTATACGACGTCTGACTAATTTGACAATAAACTGACCACTGATGCACGATTATATATATATATATATATTTATACATACATGTATCGAATCTATTCGTATAACGGGCCTGTTTTCATCTGTTTGTGTGCGTTCGCATTGGTGAATTTTAGGACGACCACGATGGCTCACACATGTATTAAAAAACGAGATGCACGGGGTGATTAGGTTTTTTTTTCATTTATCACGAACTCTAAATGTTCCATAAAAAATTGGTGCTTTGATTTGTAATTCCATTGGCTCGATTTTCAGCATTTGTGTCTCTCATTACTTCGTTAATAAATGACCATCCATTAATACTTTCGCGATGGTAAATTGGCTGGAGTCGTCGGACCCTCGTTGTTCGAATTTCTAACACGCAGTTTTGCATATTATATGCATAAATTGCATATTCGATGCCGATATCAAAGCCCACGTAGCCGTAAATAAAATTATCCAAATGAGAGGAAAATGGAATTTGATGAGATGAAAAAATGTCGAAACATTTAAATAAATATTCATCGGTAGTACCTGAACGCGGCAATGGATTCGTGTTTTTATGCAATCGATGGAACAGTGTGCCTCCGTTATTTGTGACTGCCAGGACAATCCATCACTCTTTCCGAGTACTCAATGTCCATTTCCACCCCCCGAAATAACTCTCCCGCGCTCTTTGTGTACATATACTTTTTTTTTCTTTTATCTTTGATGAATGCCCATTGCGAATTTTTTCACAGACAGCAGGTATGAACGGATGTGGGTTATTGGTATGCATATCTTGCTGCGTGTAAGCGCGCTCTACTATCGCGTAATATTATTCGGTCGATACGCCGGGTAAATCGAGAGATACGAGTGCCGAGATGGGCTCGAGGATAAACGTGCGTATCGCACTTTGGTAGTATTAAAAATGTAAATATAGCCATAACATCGGCTTTAGAGGGATGAGGCATGAGAGCCAAGAGAAAAAAAAGAAGGACATGGAAATCTATTAACGTCAGTCTCGTAATGACGCGAGGCCGAGAAGTACGAGACAAACCATCTGCGGGCATCGAGAAAGAGAGGCTAACCAATAATTCTTCTTGCGAACCTTCCAACTCTCCCCTTTTGCCCTCCCCCGCCCCATTCGGTCCTAGATTATGATTTATGGAAAAATCGTTGGCCTTATTCTTTTTTTTTAGTCGATATATAAGCTCCAGCTTATAACTCCTGACAAACGGAAAATGTTTGAATATTTTCCTTATACCTGTGTCCTCCGCTGCCATCAAATTTTTCCTTGACACGTTCCATTTCTCAGATTTTTACATTTATTATTTCACGCCCCGCAAAGTATGCCCGGGTATTTGTGTGGCTATGCAGATAGTGTATACAAAAGCTCCGAAGTCACAAACACTTGCGAATGAAAAGTGAGAAAATTCAATACGACTCACATATCCATCCCTGTCTCTGAAGCTCAAATATATTTATATATACAATTGGATTTCTCGTTGGCATCTCTTATACGTTTTATCACCGTCTAAACTTTGGAGTAACGTGTGTCGTTCCTGCGCTCTTCCGTCACAAGTACCTTTTCCGTCACAAGAAAACCGAATAAAAAATTTGTCTGTTGCAATCCGCTAATAAAAAAGACTTTCGCTTCAATTGTACTCAAAATTAACTTTAACGTCAAATTATTTCGAGGTTCGCAACGGGTTCACGTAAATTTAGGAGAAATTTTCGAGCACGAATGCCACTGTGTGCCACACTACAGTTACTCATTCAAGTTTAATCACTTTTTTCCTCCATTTAGAGTTCTGCGATTCGTAAGTGACTCGTGAAAAGGTTAAACAATAAGCTTTTGATTATTGCAGAGGCAGCGCGTATTTAAATTCAATGTAGATATCAGTCGGTGCAAGAAAAAAGCAGGAAACACGTCACGAACCCTTTCTCTCTCTCTCTCTCTTGTCCACTGCAGCGAATCTCTTTATGCAAATTTTTTTTTAACATTACGCGTTCACCCTTTGCTTCGTGAGCGTACATGTCCAACGTTTATTTTCCCAATGTAAAGCTAAATGCCCTTTATTATGCATTTTAATCGGCTTATGCTATCGTCCCGAGAGTTTTTCGTCGCTCCAAATTTCTTTTTTCCTCGGTCGTCATTTTTTCCCCGTTGGAAGTCTCGCTGACCTTCGTGTTATATAGAAATACATTCGTACCTCGAGAAAATTTGATTATTTATTTTAATGGAAATTTTCTTTGAGATTTCGCAGAGAACCAGCGAAATTTATTTTTCTGACCAGACTTCAACGGTTGATATGAATCGTGTCCTTCGTCAACAATTTCCGCTATATTCTGGAAAAATACAAAGAAAATTTTTGTCTGTACTGTCAGCCCGTATTTTACGAATAAGAACATATATGCGACAGCAGCCCGACGAATACGATCGAGTGACTAACAATGGTTCAACAGAAATTTCATCCATGGAAAGGTGGATTTTAATAAATCTCAATATCTGATATGTCACGATGATTCCGATAACCTCATAACAAAAAACGAGATAATAATCTCAGCTCTTTTCACGTCGGCTGTCAGAATCGTCTGAAATTCCTCGATTTTTGCTTCCTCCCATCTTTTTCTTTTATTTCCCCACTCGCCACTGCTCTCGACCTCGGAAGATTCCGGGATCCGCATAATATATTCTCCCATAAGTAAAAACAAATGAGGGTTTCGTCAACATGTATCCCTACGGATCGGGCTCCGTGTTGTAAATGTGATATATAAATTGGATGCCAGAAACTGAAGCCCCTTTGTGCACCACCGATCAATTTTCCATTGAAGGTTATTTTCTTTCCGTTCGTGGTCGCGAAGTTCGTTATTAACAACCCTTTCCATTATGCCACTTGAGCTCATTTGCTGAAACTTATTTTATTTTTTCATTTTTTAGGACAATCATCGTTTGTGCGATGGTTCTATGAAGTTTGTGTGGAGTTTTATTTTTCCAGGAGGATTGACAAAGAAAGAAAACTGGTGCTAATATACAATTGTGGATTCTCTCTTCCATCACGGTGATATGTACTACCATTATGGAGACTCAGGTATTAATTGCTTCTAAATTATTCTTCTTTGGAGCCAGGCCATACGCGTTTGTGTTCGATGTATACCTAACGACGTTTCAGCTTATTGCTAATCTACATCGACAATATCACTTATTATGTCGCAGGCATAAATTTATAAACGGAATAATTCATGACAATAATTTATACACGCGGCACACGTAAGTCTTTTCGGCGATCACCACAACCGAGCAGGCTCGATAAGGTCGATACTTGATTGGGCGAGTGCTCAACTATCCCCATCTTCGCGTTTCAATCCCAATATATTTGAAACAGTTATTGTCCGAATTCTTAATGTCGTCAACCGATTCAGGTTATTACATAGTTCCAAGAAGATTCGCTCGGGAAGAGCCTCTCATGAGAAGCAACAAGGACAAAAGTTAATTCGAAGTGGATCGTTAAGAGAACAAAAAATAAAAAGTTGATAAAAAATTGCGAGATAATTCAGCAGAAGACTTTACGCTGGGAATTATTCTTGCAACGTGATCGTTGCTCGTGCTTCTAGCAAACTGTAAAAGGCTATGGGGAAAGTTGACAGTAGAGACGACACAGTTTGCGTTTTACAGTGAATAAAAAAAAAAAAAAAATAGAAATAATGAACCGGAGAAACTGTCAGTCCCTTGCATCCAACCCCTATGCGAACCACAAGTCGAGCTCTCCCAACGTCAACGGGTTGTCCGGACGCGGCGTGTCATTGCATCCAAACAATAGAAACATGCGACTGCTGCGTGTGCTCGTATCCGTAAGAATATAAAAATAGAAAACAAATGCATGTCGAAGATCCGTCACTGGAAATACACATGTCTATATGACAAGGCTTTTTACAGTTTATTCTACCGTGCTTTCCAACTTTACAATGTTGAAATAAAATTTAAGTAAGCATGTCGGTAACTTCGCTTTTCTTTCATACCGTGCACCGTTCTCGTATTACGAAAAGTATGAATCGTACCTATTAGCATTGGTATAAGTGTAATCCAATGAATTAGCAAATTCTTTTCTTTCTTTTCTTTTGTATAAAATGTACCGCGAAAAAAGTATTAATTATGAATAAAAATGGGATGAAAAGCGTACGATGACGTTTTTATGAATAATTTCTTACGGAATCGCTGACAAGAAATCTCAAATATTGATGGATTCTATTTCAGAGCATTATGAGGACTTGAAAAATGCCGATTTAACGTTCATTCAAAAGTTTCGCCAGCGATCATTTTTGAATTCTTTGAAAATGAAGAGAATACGTGTGGAGGCCGATGAGACTCGACTTTTAAATATAAAAACAAGATTGGAGCTATTTTTATAAGTTGTAGAATTCTTCGCGCGAAGTTTAAAATTTCATACTTTTTGAACAGTAATTATAACACTTGAAAATATCATTTGCCGCGGGCACAAACATTAGCATAGCAGTAGAAATTCGTAAAGTCTCGGCTTCATTCATTTTCATTCGGGTCGAATTCGGTCATTAGAATAATCGTATATTCTTGGTTTACATTATGCAATGAAGGCTAAAAATTACGTTATATTCTGAGCTCGATTATCTACGAATGAATAAATCAATGGACCATCAAGGTTACGAATCTTGCTAGTCAATTGGCAGAGAAAAGGTTGGCAGTTTGAGTGAATCATTACGACAGGAGGCAACCGTCTAGGGATATAGAATAATCCACAAAGTGTCATCCCAATTCAGCTGTCTTTCCTCTAATGACGAATCTTATGACGGTTTCCAGAAGTCATCAATTTCAATATACCTCGCTAGACCGATAATGTTTCCAGGATATCACACACTGTAGTTATTGTGTAATAATACATTCGGCACGACCAAGGTGAGGGACAAATGGAACCAATCAAATAATGTTCAGTCCTTGGAGAACGAGATCGTACGAGAGATGGACATTTGAATACTATTTCCCTCGGGATCTCCATGTACAGAGCCCTCAAATTCTGTGATAGATTATTATTAGTCGATAATGGAATCGGTCGGTTTAACGATTGAGTTCTTTGTGTCAAAATAGACATAAAAAAATAACAATATTACAACGACCATTGATAAATTTCGTTGATTAGTATTAAGGGCCGTCTTTTTATCAACAAATCTCAATGGGAATTGATGAATAGAACACCTCTCTTTAAAAAATGTTTAAGAGCTTGTAAGAAAAGGATTTGTGGAGAGAAAAAATTTGACATCAGGTGAATGTCATGCCGGAAGTTGTGCATATCGAAAATGCAAAATAAAATCAATGCTACGGGAGAATCTACTTTTAACTTATTGGCAGTGGTGAGATTTTCTCCACGTAGCGATGAGAATATAAAGAGAAATAAGCCACGGGAAAGAACCTGTAAATACGAAAAAATGGAACAGGATATGCATAGTTTATATGATATTCAGACAATGCGGCTGCAATGACTACATACATTTTTTGTGAAAATCTATCCTGCATTGCACGCACGTACTTCTTTCTCTCAGACGTATACTTTTCATAAGAAAAAATCGTGTCTACGTTGATTCGGACTTCCTTCTTCTTCTCTTCGTACCTTTTCCCTGCGCAGGCTGATTTATTTTTTTGCGTGTAAGAGATGAAACCAAGTTTCGCCAACAATATCAAATTAGGGCGCTCCACAAATGGGCAAACCGCGTATTCCATTTTTCTGTGAGAGAAACATTTGCCCTGAACGGCAAATGAAATCCAAGTTCTTAAATTTTGGTTTAATTATTCTCACATCTGAGCAAGCCTCGGCATTTTATGACGATGCTGTTACTTGATTTGATTTTTTACTGAAAAAATCTGATTCCAACGCTTCGTGGATGGTAGAATTTGAAATTCGATGCTCCGCGAATGAAATCGACCACATGAAACTTGCAATAGCCTTAGTTTGTACAAATTTCCAAATTCCAACAGTTTTTCTCCGCAATCGTATTTAATGGTAGAAAAAATGGATTTTCGATCGATAACTGCGCAAACAATCGTTGCCGGAGTCTTGTTTTGATGATTATCGTCACGGGATACTTGCGGCGTTGTAGAATTTGATTTATTATTTATTTTTCCCTGGATTTCACGATGTTTCGTTTTTTAAAGGGTATACCATGGAGTACGAAATGCTCTTGTATCAGCTTTTTCGCACACAACCGCTGTGCGCCGAGGGAATTTCCATAAATTTGAATAGAACTATCGTATCGCGTTGATGCACACGTCCGATGAACGCAACCACGCCCGATATTCTCGTAAGCTCCGTCATGTTTTCTTCTCATTTTAAATTCGATTTTTTCGGTGAATGCAGCGGGGATCCATTGTTTTTTGTTATTCATACGCATATCGACGCATACATCGGTATCGGGAGACCGGAGCCCCAATTTGGCGCCAGTGACTTGGCCCATCGCTTCGCAGACACATGGCCACGATGCATAGCCCTATGCAGTAGAAAATGCTACTAATTGGCCGACTCCATCACATCAAAGTCTTGCATTATTATTTATTTTCTCCCTGTATACCTATCCCTTTCTCCGACAGGGTCAATTGGACTCTGAACCAAAATCATTATTTTTACCAGCGCCAATATTTGCACTCAATTTTTAAAAACGCGCACGGAATTTCGTCGGACATCGAGAAAAGAAACGCATCCAATTTCAAATCGTGGAAAAAATTTCAGCATGCATTTTTTTTTATATACCAGATCGGCTGTAACCGTACGTGAGATTTTGTGGACGTATTGATTTTTACTACAACGGTGCGATTGAAATTTAAAAAAAATTAGAAAGAACAAAAAAATGCCAAGCAAAACCGTCAGGATAATCGTCGATAGCATAAAACGATGCAGCGCAACGCAAAAACCGTACGCATTGCTGTACTTGTGCTTGCACATGACAGATAAAACTTTGGTCCCTTGTTCCACATTGTCTATAGACAGAAAATGAATCAATGCACTCGGTAACTTTGTTGAATTTGATTTGCCAGAGGATGCGATTTTCCTTGCGTCTCACAGTGGCCCAACCTCTTAAGCGTTGAATTCTGACCGACGGCCTGACACAAAGGGCCTTCAATGGTAAAGAGCAAATAATAAATTAAAATTATTCGTATGATGACAAAAGTTCGAGACTATCAGAGGCTAGTGTGCAAACTGTTTACAAATTTTCCACTTCGATGGCATTGATGTAAACACACATGGGTTAGTTACAAAGTGGAATTTAATTGATTCCCTTTAAATTCAAATGTATTCGTCGAGCATATACCTCGGGTCTCTGTATTTTCAACGTTTCCCCATGGGCTTTGGGGCAGCCCAATAATTATGAATCACAGAGTTATACACGTGCCACAACTGGATTTTTACGTTCGCCAATAAATTTATTCGCATACCAAAATGAATAAAAATTCATTGTCGCTAATGATCGTAATGGAACTTTTGGGCAACGTGCAAAATTCACTGGGCGTTGGAATTCTCTTTTACCCCGATGCCGGACGAATGGAGCATCGAGTACAATTATTGATTAACCCCCTCGTTAATGATCGAACGAAGAAACAATTATTTCCACGTCAGAAAATCTGTCGACTGAATGACATTGTGGTTGACGAATCAATCGTTGTGGAAAAGCACACATTGAGGGAAATATTGACAATTCAACAATCTCGATTGACGTAAAAAAAAACTATATTATTTTCGCAAACATACGGTGACAGTATTTTTTGTAATAACTTAATGAAATTACATTTTATATATACAACGCTCGATGAAACAAAAAAAAAAAACATTAATTTTCCACATAATTGTATAACTTTGAAAATGTAATTTTTAAATTGAGTCATTAAGAAATTTCGCACCGTTATCGTTTCAACGCTCAGTGGCCTATCACATACTCAAACGGTATTCGATAAAGCCAATTTCAATAACTCGATACTAATATCGCGAGTCATTTCGCCAAATATATTTGACTTTCTACCTCATTTTTTAAATTATTTTCGTTTCTTTTTCTCGAGCACAAATCGATCAACCACTCACATAATGTGCTGCATACATTTTACATTTGTGACGTAATTAATCGACGATATCATAGCTTTTCACCACTTAAATTGAGGACGTTGTAATACGAATGATCAGGAAACCTATCGAGCTCGATGTAATCCGTTTCATCGAGGAGTAAACCCTCCGAAAGACTCACAAGCTCACCAAAAGATGGCCTGCATGCTGGATCTTTGTCCCAACAATAATACATTATGTTGTAAAGCTCGCGCTTGCAATGCTCTGGTCTGTCCAGTCTGTAACCCTCTTTTATCCTTCGCATCACCTGCAATACAAAATTCAATAAATTCACATGCACAGGACTGACATTTTTTTTCTTATTTCAACATTTGTACTGCAAATTAAATCGCTCCCTCAACGAGGAATAGTCGTTAATAGCTTTCCGATAATTAAGCTCCCAAAATGGAATGAAAACACTTGTATATATTCGTCTGTTTCCTCGGTTTACAAAAATGTCAAGAGTACAAACAGATAAATTCTTTAATTACAATTTCATCCGTGATTCTATTCGTTCAATCTTAATTTTGAGTTTTCGATGGGAAGAGATGGACTCGATTAGAATTCCGGAGAGGGTCGTGACGCTTTGCGGTGAAATTTAATTAGTACAAGTGAGCGAATGGGCTCCCGCTACGCTTTTTTTTTTTTTAATACTTGGCATCGAGCTGCTTCCGCGTCCTCAATACAATGATCGAAAACGCCTGGCACTCTTGTTCCGTTTTTTTTTTTTTTTTTCAACGCACTCGAACAATTTGCTCGAATTGTATGTAAACGTTCCTGCGCAATTTTTGTGGAGTTGCCAACACCGTCGAACCGAAAAGTTGAACCATTTGTTTCACGAACGTTTGCAATTTTGTAGAATTTCGCCTTGAAATTGAAAAATTTCGATCGCGAGGCAGGGAACACACAAGAATAGAATGAGTTCATCAAATTGCATCAAAGATATGCAAATTTTCCAATTTTAATTTGAATTAATTTCCTGATAATTATACCAAATTCGGTGCTTTTATAAATTTCAGATTCCCTATATCCAATTTTCGCTCCTCGGGAGATTAAAATCGATTCAATATTTAAATCAACTCTGTTTGCGTGATTATCCTCTTATTGGAATTGTATTTTGGAATGAATAAAATACTAGTGCGTCGATAATTGTGCCATATGAGCAATTATAATTTTATACCGACCTGGAGAAAGAGAGGGAGAGAGAGAGAGAGAGAGAGAGAGGGAGAGTCAAATATGGATTAAAGTGACCGAGTATACCTCAGCAGCGGCGAGACCAGGATAAGGTGTCGAACCCAGTGTCACTATTTCCCAGATGAGGACACCGAAGCTCCAAATGTCCGATTTAACGGAGAATATATTGTCATAAAGGCTTTCAGGTGCCATCCAACGTATGGGCAAACGTCCCTCTGATTTTCTTTCGTAAATTTGATTCGCTGCGACGTCTCGAGCAAAACCAAAATCAGCAACCTTGCAAGCACGGTTTTCGTCTATCAGAATATTTCGAGCTGCCAGGTCTCGATGAATTATCCCTTTCGAGGCCAAATATTCCATGCCCTTTGCGACCTTGCGGATCAATCAATCAGAAAGATAATTTTTTATTATAAAATTTTTAAAAAATCTGAAAAAATCGCAAATAAAATGATTTTTAATCGTTTTTCCCATAACGAACAATATATCCATCGAAAGAAGTTCATAATAACTTGAAAATACATATCGTTATCAATAACAGTGAAAAATTCCATTATGAAAAAAAACTAGGATGAGCTCTCTGCATAGTTTTGATAAAACATTCCTTCTCTAAATGTATTTTAAAACAATCACGATATCGTTTCTCGGCTTCGACCCAAAAATGGAACAAAAATTTACTGTAATTTGTCAATTAAAAAAAAAAGGTTCTCTCGTGGCTAAATTCTTTTCTATTCTTTATTTTCCTGAAATAGCAGACGTTTGAATCATAATATTAGAAATGTGCCTGTCTTTGTCCCTTCCTTTACTCGTAGAAATCTTTTTTCTCAGAGTTGCCGCGTGTCCCCTATTTCGGGAATATTGCCAGAAACGATATTTAAAGGTCGACAGTATTGAATTAAAATTGATCAGAAAATAGAATTTCTAGGCTTTTCTGGGTGTTCGATAGACGTTGAGCGTAATAATTGGTCGGGAGTTATCTGATTGCAAACGAAGGAATTAAATTACCTGATATACGAAACTGGTGAGATCGCGTGACGTCAGCCCTGGTCCACCATGATTTCTCTCTTCTCTCGAGGCTCGCAAAAAACTTTGAAGTTTTCCACCGCTCACGTACTCTAAAATAACAAACATCGGCTCTCTTTCTGTACAACAACCAAGTAACCGAACTACATTCGGATGAGGCTCGAGGCTCTTCATGACTTTAAGCTCTTGTGCGAGGTCCAGCCTTTCCCGCTCGGTTGCATTTTCCTTCAACGTTTTTACCGCCACTATAGATGGACCAGGTTTATCGTCAATGTCGATAGCTTCGCTCCGCCATACTTGACCGAAACAACCTTCCCCAAGGATGTTGAAAACCTGTGGAAATCCATTTTTAAACATTAGCATTTCATTTTCGTATCAACAGCGAACAAGTATCCACCGCAATCTTAAATGTTTAATTTTTATCAAAATTCTTGCCGAGGACCCCCCTTGAATATCCAAGAGTTTTCCTCTAACTGGAGACAAATGTAAAATCGATCGATCAAGAAATTTCGAGAAAAAAAAATCGAATTCGTAGATTGGGGGATTTTTTCTAGAGCCCTAAAAAAAGTAAAAAAATGATTTTTGTGGGTTTTACGTGTTTTCCAATCAAAGCACATAGAAATAAGCAGCTTGGAGAAATATTGAAAATAAATAATTCAGCCGATTTCGTAGTAAAACGAAATGGCCCGAATTCCATTGTGGATCGTGCGCTGTCACTCTCTCTCTCTCTCTCTCTCTCTCTCTCTCTCTCTCTCTGTAAGAGAGAGATGCATTATAAGCAGTCAAATATAGAGTCCGGCTGACAAGCTTTCCCTTTCTCACCTTGATTTATATATTTAGAGAGCAAATGCTCAAAGCACTCATCCATTTATTTACAATAAATAAGATTGCATAATTGTTTTTATTGGTAGAATTCGAAGGAGATAATTATTTTTTGATTAATATTGAGATAAAAGTACCAAGTCTAAGGTCAACGGATCAAATTAGTACCATGAAAAAATTTCGTTTTGTTTATTTTCGCGAGAGCCCGGTGGATGGAAATTGTCTAGTACAAGAAGTTTCGTGTAGCATCGTTGACCTACTTTTTAACAATTTCAATGAAATTTCAATCTCCTGAGTCGTGCTTTCCTAAGCTCTCGCGATGTTTATTCGAGAAATTTTGATCCATAAAAATGATATTCGAAGACAATTTATCATTACGAATATGCATCGGTGTTTCGACGTTCGGGATTGAATATTTTTCTATTCAAGTTCAACTTCATTTGCGATCTGATATTTTATAAATGAATGAGAATTCGTACTATTTGTGATCTAACCATTATTTCTTTTTGCCCTTTCTCATTGGTTCTTATTACTTTTATCGTATCCATGAGGTCTTCTTGGCTATTTTTTATCTGAGCCATAATTGGATTAACCGATCTTACCGAGTTTATTCATGAATGAAAAAAATCGAGGGTCTTTGTTTATTAATTACCGAGACGTAACGTATAAATGAATCGGCAAAGTATAATTTTTTGTACCGACTGGATTCACTTCGGATCAAATGTGCAGAATATTTCAAAACGTACAATGATGTTCGTTGGAAAAGAAATAAAATAAAGGCCCGAAAAAAGCGTCGCGTACAAAATTTCAAGTTGGTGGTGGGCGGAAGGAAAAACATGTTTGAAAGTATGAATAATGGATGGATGACTATATTTTTCTGTGGATCGTGAAAATTAAAAATATTTCTTATTCGCATGGATCGATTTCTTGAATGAAATTGTTTCTATTTTTATACTGACCTTAAGCCGGTGTCTGGGGAATTCCCACTTGTCGCTCTGAATCTTCGTTTGCATACCAGCCTGATTGTCCTTATCCCAAGGCTCGTATCTGTTGCTTTTGGCCTTTTGGCCTCTCCATCTTTTCAGGACGAGCGAAGGATCGTCCGAAAGATTTGATACGCTGACGGAGGCTTGTTCCTTCTACAATCATTTATTTCAACGATTAAAGGTCGTACGGTTGACCAACGATCTTCCATTTGCGCACATTTGGAAGAAAGCTCATAAACGACGTTTCCGACTAGAATTAACAAAATATAATTTGTGTGCTTTCCGTTGCTAAAAATATAAATAAGATGAAAAAACGAAAACGATAGATAAAAAACTTGTGATTCTTGTTTGAATAAAAAAAGATCGATTCCAAGCGGTCTCATTTCTTCTTACACTGCAGTATTTAACTTTCTGCATGCGCGTAAGTTCCCGAAGGATTATATTATATTTTTTTTTACTTTTTCATTATTTACCGTGTCCTCCTTGGACTTTCGAGCGGTGCAGAATTTGTTTCTGATGGACCAGACACCGAGACCAAGACCGAGTAACAAGGCGCAAACAGCCGCTACTGGGACCAAGGTTATGGCCATATCCTGACTGGGTGGTGCCTGGCTCGGGGATATTTTAGACGTCAGGGCTGTGCCCTCGATGTCGTTACTCTCGGGGGATTCTTCCGGTGCGCCATTTGTCGTGGTCGTACGACGAGTCGTTTGATATTCCGGCCGGGGTGACTCTGGCTGAAGTTTTGTCGTCTTTTGGCCGCTGCCAACCGGCGGCGGAGCTATCGGTGGATGAACCATCGATGGTCTTGGATAGCTCGGCAAATTAGGAAGGCCCAGCAGTGGCGGACGTATCCGCCCACCGGAGCCGTGCTGACTCGGGAAAGGTGATCTGTACGATAAAGGACAACTTTTTATACCTTTCGCCGAGGTTTGCATCATCTTCCTCACCGGAACGCAATCCAATCGAATATTTGCGTCATTAAAACGCAAATCATTGAAATATTCGGTGATTCGCGTTTAAAAGCGAAATAAAAATGTTTTCATTTTTTTTTTACGACTTTTCTTGCTTGTCAATAAAATTTGGCCAATTTTCATCGCGAACAATAATTATTTTTTTCATCTCATCTCGTGTGAAAACTCTTCTCAACATTTTCACACGTCTGCAGCCGACGGCATTGTAAATTAAGTTTATTGCAAGTATACCGAAGGATCTGAAACTGGCGGTCGAAGATGTGGACGTCGATTCGTGGAAGGAATTCATCAAACTCTTGAGAAAATTGAACAAGAGTATACTCTACCTTGTGTGTCCTCCATTGGGCACCGAGGTATTCTTTATGTTCACATAAACCTCAGTCTTAGCCGTCAGTTGACCATCAGAGACGGTCACGTATAGAAACAGGTTCTGGCCTCCCTGGAACCAAGAAACAAGAAGATGGTCGTAGCTTACAGTACTCGTCAAGCTTCCCATTGATTTTTCAACATACACATGGTTTTCGACTTATATATTACGTGTAGTCGTGTATAATGACGTTCATGTATAACGCAGACACAACTTCGTTACGAATTCTCGGTGTCTAGGTCGAAACAACGTCCCATTACTGCTACTTTCTCTGTACCTCGATCTCCGCCTTAACATTGTGAAAAATCATTCCGACGTATACGAAAATTCGTTAAAGAAGGCCTTTGGATATTCCCTTTCTGATCCACCGTGGATATATTATTAAGTTATTTGGAGCTGATCACTGAGGCGAACTAAAATAAAGGACGAGGTTTGTCCAACGAAGCGTGATTTTGCACGCGCCTACGCGCAGGGGCTCGAAGGACGGGACACGCTTCTCGCTCACTCCGTGCTTTCAATGGTAACGCTCTGAATCAGCTCTCATTAATTAATCAATAACTGATGAACGGTGTGTCGGAGGAAGACGTTCCGAAGAATCTTTCTTTTCAATTTTGCACGATTCAATTGCTCTGATAATTTTATTCGTAATTTTGACGACATCACTTTTACTGACAAATTACAAATATGGGAGGGAGTGAAAATGATCGAAAGTTCAGCTCTATCAGGAAATTTAAATTCTACATATTTGTATATTCGCGCAAGGTTCATGCTTGTGCCGTATATCGAAGGAAAAACTACTTGAACAACTTGCCAGTCCAGACTGGCAATAAACAATATCGTAAAATGCGTTCGCGTTCAAGACAGGATGTTCTGTTGGGATAACGTTCTCGCGAGATTCTTCAAAGTCTTGAATCAGCTTAATTGGACAAAATACCGTAATAAAATTTAATCTTCATCGGATTTTTCGAGATGTAATGAACGGCAGACAACTTTTTTCTCGAAACTTGAATTTCATCAACGTATTACGAAATGATATTTGGTTCTTAGTATATTGCTTACCCTTCCTTTGAGAGTCTCATTAAGAAAGACCGTGCCGGTTACGTTGTTTATGAAAAATGGTAATGGCGGCTGAGGACTGTCATCGCCATTGTAACTGTGGCCGAGAGGCTCAAGACCGAATGTCAAATCGTCCTGCTCGTTGTCCTCCGCTCTCACTCTGTCAACAATACTCCCGACAGGCTCGGAATCCGGTAACACCCAATTACGTTGAAGCCACATAACTGGCGGCGTATTGTCGCTGAATTGACATTCTGAAAAATAAACAATCATCTCGTGCTACAACCAGAAATATTTCGTTTTAATGATTACGCCGCGAGCATCTCGCTTTCATTTAAAACATCAATTATTTTCCAGCTATTTGCTCATTACAGGAGGTTAATTAAACTTAAACGATGGATAAATTCGTTTTGATTATTGAAATATTTCATCTTCCACCGTTAGCCTGTATACAATTTATCTTCACCTTCCAAAATACTATTTTTATTCACATTGCAACTCTGCGAGAATAAAATGAAAAGAGAAAAAAAACGAAAATGAAATATCTGAAACGAGGGTAAGCATTGGAAATGAACGAACTTGATTGCGATACTATTGAAATTCGCCTTCTCAATCTATTAAGATCCTTTTTCATTGATTTATATTCTTTGATTTTTTTCCATTGTTGAGTATTCGCTGGGAAAAGTAAAGAGCTATCTACTCTTTTTTTTTATATTTTCTTTCATGGCTCGTGGTTACGCTCGATGCAACGCCGAGTTCCAATTAGCTACGGACTTCACGATACGATAATAAGAGAGAAAAAGCGAAGAGAGAGAGAAGACGAACGAGACTTTTCTTCACTGTATTCCGGTGGGTTATACATTCGCTTATATATGTGTATGTCCATACACGAGCGGTTTTCATATACAAGGGAAGAGAATGCTGGCTATGGTACGCCATGAGAGATCGACCTTGATACGCATCTTACTGGCATTTCGAGTTCATATCGTCAAGTAGAGTGTGACCCTGGGACTTGGTGCCTGACCTTCGCTTCGCTGACCGATCGTAATGAACCGTTGTTTTTTTCATGTCAAATAATTAACGCATCGCGGATCATGAAATTAATGATTTCGGATCATCTACAAAAACAAACTTAAGAGACACGTGTCGTTATTTTCATTCAATCACATCGACCCATATCTAAGCGGGCACTAGGGTCCGCATTTTATCAAGAGACGTGGTACCGGCTCGATGCGAAATATAAAAAAAAGCGCTATTTTTTTTTCATTTGCGCGAGGTCAGCGAGGAATTGATTTTTTTCAGTAGCCAATGGCTCGTTGAGTGACAATGAAATTTCCGGAATTCGTGTGCCTGATTTGCAACATTCGATACGATATTGAAGCTCGCATCGTTCGATTCGAACGAAAAAAACTGTATCCAGTCACTATTTTTTCAATTTTTGGAATCACTCTTATTTTCTTTTAACAATTAGTTTTCATTTACAGTATAACGCGGTGGAATCCACGTTACGAGGGAATATTCATAGGCGGACATCGCAGTTTCATTTTGGGTTATGCTTTCGCAAAATAGAATTGGACGATGAATTCCGTTGCATTCCAACGATGCAAAATTCAACATTATACATTCGGTAGACTCGGAGTAATCTACAGAAATAGTTAATTGAGAACGACATTAAAGCGTTGCCACGGAATGATAACATCGACGGAGATAGCTTTCGTTTTTGGAAACTTGATTCAATTATTCTCGTTTATGATGCAATTTTCTACGGATTTTCGGATCCTCGTGTACAGAAAACACGACCGGTTCAAGTATCCGCATTTTTTTCAGAATTTTTTGTCATAAATTCCTTGCAGAAAATAATGTAAATAATTTTGTTGTCTACCATCCCAGTCCAGACTGTAATATTTTCGTATGTGACAAAACAATGCTGATACGTTTGGATTGTGAAATTACGCTACGGGGAAAAAATCGGATGTTTCCGGAAACTTTCTGTTATATTTGTAATAATGCTAATTGTTTCGATGCGGTAGTCTGGTAACGATCTTGAAATATCGCCAGTGAAAAATTGATTCGCTATTTGTGCCTTGAATTATCGATGAGGAATAAATTCGCTGTAGAATCGTGCGGGAACGAAAAAATTCCAACGACAATGGAGCACGAGCTGTCTGGCTTTTTTCGGCGGGTTGCAGCCTACCGGAAAGTCCACCAACGCACCAGCACATAATACATTCTGAAGAATATAATATACAAATGGAGTGTAGACTAAAAGGCCGGCATGGTGTGTCCGGCACCTTGAGGGACATGGAGAAAGTGGGACGATGAAAGTGCGACTAAACGAGAAGGGAGCCTTCATGTTCACTCGACGAGTGTAGATGTTAAATGAAAATACGCGTTCCTCACTATTCTGTTGATGGCTAATTTTTCAAACACATAATTCAAAGATATCGGGAGCCACTATTTTATATTTATAATTAAGCTGCCTATATTATTCACTCATTATTTTGTACTCAAGAAAAGAAGACTCTGAAAAATAATGAAAATTCACGAATTCCTGCAGTTAAACATTATCCGAAAATATCAACCAATTAGGGACGACTTTTTTGGGGTTATTAAAAAATTTCCATTCCCATTTCTTCCTTAGAAAATTACGTTCCAACGATTTTGGAAAAGCATAAATTGCGTGGATCCAGCAAATTCAATATTTAATGAAAGGTAAAATCGATTCAGGTTTCTTCAACGGAACAGGACCGTCTTAAACCAGAAAAACTTGGTCATATCGTCTTATCGCGGTTGTGGCAACTCACAACCATTCACTTCTTATTCACCGCAATGATATCCATTATTCAGACAGTCTTTACCAGTTGGAGTGCTTTTCTCTCTCCTTTCCTTTTTTGCTGCTGTCTCCGTCTCTTTCTCTAATTCGTGCTGTCTTGCTCTTTCCCTCGAAGCATCCCACAATGTACCTGCATATATCACAGGCTTTTATACCGTTTTCTCGCTGACTTGAATCTCTCCGTTTCTACCACATCGTCTTTTGTCCACTTCTGTTGACTGGCTGTACGTTCCTTTGCAGGTGTACCACACCTGAGATTCAAGCGACGTTTGGCATACGTCCAAACGGCCTTATAAAATCTGACGTTTCTAAAAAAAAAAAAAAAAATGTCTCCGCCATTCCTCGACATCCGCTTGGAGCAACCGCGAAAGGGTTCAAATTTCTTTTTCTCATTCATTGACGCGACGTTTGTATTTCATTCGGTTTTCATCGCCAACTAACGATATTATAACAACTTTATTCGATCCACGCCAACGATTTTTAAGTCTCGAACGCTCGAAGCAGAGATACTCGGAGAGAAAGCAAGGAAAAAGTTGTTTTTTTGGTACTGAAGAATTTATACATTACCGCGAATCGAGACACGATCTCGTGGTCTGCCACGATCGAGAAAGATTTTATGATCGCACGAACTAGTGTTTAATTATTGTCGTTCGTGCTGTGCTTTGATTAACTCGCATCTTCTTTCCGCAGTGACTAGAGATTATGAGAAAAACATTCATTAATGGAGCACATTGCCCATGGGCAAGCACGTATGTTAATTTTTATCTTTTGAGAACAGCCACTTTTTTATTTTATTTTATGGCCGTAAAGGACTCCAGAAATAAAGGGAGAAAATTGTCAGATAATCAGCGCCGATTGATGTCTCGGGAAAATATGTTCACTTTAAATTGACTCGCCAAAAACTAGAGTTCACTATTTCGGTCAGAATTTCAATGCCTTTTGCTCTTCGGATGATTTTCCTCGTTATTTATTCACAATATTTTTCCCAGAAATATTCAGACGATTTTTCCATTCACGACTCTCGAACAGATGAATTAAAAGAAAAAGATAAAATTTTCTCGCGTTCCTTCATTCCTATTATTACGAATATCTCAATATTGACTATTGTTGGGGATCGATTCCCATATTGGAGAATACAGTGCTTAAATTGATGATCTTGGAGAATCATTAGGAATTTCGATAATTCATTTGACGTGATCGAGATTGCCGACGTAATGTGCACATTATATCATGAAATTTTTCCCAGCGATACGTGCATCAACGTAATAACAAATGGCAATGGTAGCAGAGTACGAGTTTAGAAACACTTTCGAAAAACCTGTGAAGACATTGCCACTCTGGTTGCACAAGGAAGAAAGTCCTTCGCGGAATGTGTGTGTATTCATTACTGGGAAGGAGCCGGTTCGTTGAACCAGAACGACCGAATAAGCATTCGGAAATTCCCAAGCTATGATACATGTATTTATATACGTAATTATTGAAATGTACGAAAGGAAAAGTATGCCATTTGCTATGTACAGAAACACATCCTCAAGAGACATTTGATAACGATGAATGATCGTCTTCCTCATCCACAATAAATAAGCCGTCGTTCTTAAAATAGTACCAAAATAGTGGTCAATTTTTACGCGGATCACGTACGACGATTCATCGTCGGGAATCCTTCGCCAATCATAGGAGAAATCCCAATGATTGCGAACTGTGTCAAAGTAATTCTTTCAATTATTATTGTCAATTAAAACGAAAAAAAAATGTCTCCTAAGCGATAAAAAAAAGGAAAAGAAACACCGAGTTAATGTAATTTGTTGTTGAAGCTCCGAGGGTTCATTAGGATGTCTTCGAATAATTCCATTCTCAAGGGTCGAAGTTTACCCTTCGTCACGACGAAGGTCACGAGTTTCAAACGGGAACAATGAGAAATGCTATGCGAAATCAGATTTTAGAGAACCTCATGGTGAATAATACGGAGAAATAATGAGCCACATCTCATTTCATTTTATAAATAATTTATTGCAGCAATGTTTCATTATTTGTTATTGCATGGCTAGTAAACCTCGATCATCTTCAAAATTTCTATAATGAAAATTCCATCGAGGATTATTTACTGATTAAAGTTGAGCTTCCATTCGCCCAACGCTTTTTAAGCCCCAATGATAATCAAAATTTTTGCTTTGGATTATCCAAGCCAAATTGAAGTTCAGTGTTACGAAGAGCACTTGAATGAGCGACGCCTTTTTAGACTATTATGGATATAAAAGCGGACAAAAGATTGACAAAGGATAGCTCGCGCCAGAAACAAAGAGTACAGAGAAGAGAAAGACGCTTTGCATTTCTGCGGTCTGTCACATCGTTGGATTCCCGCATTTGTAGTGATAGTCTTTGTACCTTTCACGAGTCTGTAGAAAATTCTCGTCTCGAATGAATTATCTAGAATTGTCCTGAACCAAAAGTCGTCAAACCATTTGTCACGATGTAATTTCTAAATAAATGATTAACGGTCATGAAGAACGATGAAACAATCCAAAATGAAGTTGAAGTTTTTAGCTTCGATAGCATTAAAGTTTTCCACCATGTGTTTGTGTATAACAATTAACACCGATTAACTATTTTTTCATGCTGCATGAACTTTCCCTATTCATTAAAGTTGCCATGGGGTTGAGCGATCTGCGGTAAAGAATAATAACGAGAAATTCTCATGCTCAAGGGTTATGCACACATTTTAGGAACTTTCGAATGTTCGGTGGTCTATTTTTTTTTTTTTTTCAACATTCACTAACAGACACGAGACGAGGAACTCGTACCTTGCTAGATTCTCAAGCTTCCATTTATCCTCGAGCCTACGTAAGCCTCGTACATATGACGATAAAGAGAATAGTGAAATTCTATGAAAACGAATGGAGATTTAATTAAATTCCAAAAATGAAACGAAGTCTCGTGTTTGCCTGGATCTTTTGGGTATTCCCAGGGTTACTGCAATGCGGGGAAAAGTGTAAACTCGAGAGAATCTTATGGATACCTGTTCAAGGACGTATATGGAGAGTTCGAATGAAATCTCCAATGTGGCTGAGTTTCCGGGAACGGCGGGTCCTCGAAACGCGTCTGGACGTGTGCGTACACATATTCACTCACATCTCTCCGAGCCGAAAGTTCTCTTTCACACGCATACCGGCTCATGACTACGTATACCTGATTATATAGAAAAATATATGTGTCGAGGTATAAGTATATGGATGCATGTTGAACTTTTTTTTTCACGAGTCCGGTAAGCAACAAAACCAGTCAGAAACCCGCTGCCTTAGAGTCAAAGTAGAAGATAACTTTCACTTTGCTGAGGCCGCATGAACATAACACAGTGAACGACGACCAAGTCGCACCGCCGCCGCGCCTTCCTCCTCATAATACAATTCTCTTAAATATTCCTGGAGACCAGCGCGGCAAAACGCTTCACTTTCATGCGCGAGCCTCGAGCCTTCTCTCCATATGCCACGTATATACGAGACTTTCCTACCAAATGATGTTTCTTCTCCGCAGCTTCCCATCCCGAATCGAACGTATTCATCTCGCGTAATATAATCATGTACGTAGCTAACGACGCGCATTTACATACCCGCAGAACCATGTACATTCGTTAAGTCTGTAATTTTTCATGGAGCTCTTCAAATAATGGTCTCCAAAGCAGGAAGAAACAATATTGTGGTTCCCCGTTTGGTTTTGGTGCGTTTCGCTGAAGTTTGGTGCTCTAGCTATGGGAAACTCTTTTGCACGGTTTTGCTGGTGCCCTGTGTAAATGGGGACCTATAAAGGATTTTTTTACCATTATATAAACGCTTTGTGAATTGAGGAAAAAGTAGGGGTTAAAGAGATGGGATGGGCTCGTTGAAATCCGGAATGAAAAACCGGCATTTTTCATCGTCAAAAATATTAACGATTCGAGATGCGTCTGCGGATTAATTATAAAAAATGTGGCGAGAACAAAAATTGCCTCGATTAGCTCTCAAATGAATTCTAACGAAACGTCGTATATTTGCTGCACTTCTGTTCCCCATTAAATTGGACGCACCTTCGGATTAATCCCGAGGAAATGAAAATTGTAACTTTTATTCACAGGGCCGTTGGTAGTTGGCTCAATAAGAAATGGCCTTTCTTCAGGCGTCTTAATATTACTGTTGATTCGTCATCGAATCTCTACCGCGTATATGAGCAAAATACCGGAATGCCGTTGGCTCTCAAACGATCAGCTAACGGACAGATAGATCATTGTTCTTGTTGGACGAACGAACGAATCGCTTCACCGTTTGCTATGAGCGCACACTAACATCCGTTAATTACTGTCATATGAGAGTTCAATGCTTTAAAAATATTCTAAAACCACCAGTTTCTACGTACTCGTTATCCGATTGTCATCGTTCCGTTATTCTACTCTTGTTTCCGTAGTATAACCAGACAAAGACAAAAAATAACCACGTTTACTAACTTTTCGAAATTTCAAAATAATTCATTTCCATTGCAATGTCGAGAATTTCTATCGCAATGTTTACGGACCATAGTTCATCGTGCTAGAGAAAAAATGAAACATTGCGTTACACGCCAAGTTGCAAGAAAATTGAAAATCGACCAAATACTCCAGAGTCGGAGATCAAAAAATTGTGCACCCATGCGATCCAATGACGATGCGTCCAAACATCATCGTCCTTTAATGGCATCGCAGTGGCGAAGAGACGGAGAGCGAGCCAAGTTCATCGAGTACGCTCTGGCATATAAACATTCGTTGCCGGTAAAGACACACACGGCAACACTAAAACTAGACGCACATACTTTGCTTGTTACAAGTAAGACTGGCATGTTACATTTTTCGCGGAAGATTTTCTCCCCTTCCTCCTTGCCGTCGTAGCAGACCGGTAAAAGATCTGCCTTCGTTTCTTGCGCGTTGTCTGGTGACCCGATTTAACACCTTTCTGCGGTTCCCTACTTTATCCAAGTATATATAACCAACAAATATACAACAGTATGTTGGAAGAGAGTTATATTCTGATAAACCAAATTTGCAGAGTGTCAATTAAATCTGACCAACTAAATTGATTTTTTCCATCAATCAAAATCATCGAAAGATAAAATTGTATTCTTGTAGGATCAAACAGAATAATTCGCGGCAGGACCGCAAATTTTGATGTTTGGAAAAACAAACAACCCTGGAGTTGATAAAAAATTCTTGATGCCATAAAACTGCGCGGACTTTCAATTAAATGTGTTTTTCTTGTAACTACAGTATTCCCCATAAATATAAAATAATATCGATTTTTATGGGCGTGCCATGCATTTCCTCATGTCATTATTGTGTATCGAGACTTTATTTCGTCTCGCAAAGGTTCGTGAAGGTGGAGAATAAATAATTCGAAACGAAATCCCTTCTGACATTGCGAAATTTAATGCTCGCCTCTACCTCCTCTTTCCGTTTCCCTCTTAACGTGTCCCGTTTTTCCAGTTTCTGTAGATTTTTTTTATAATTTCCAATTCCTACCATTTTCACGTTTTAATTACGTCCGCTCTGGATTCTCTTGGTTCGGATCGCCGATCGGAATGTCCGTCCAAATAAAAAAGAAAAAAACTGTGTGATCGAGTCACACACGATTTGAGCCGACGAAATTCTCGTTCGAATTTTTAGGTATTTCTTGTCAACATATTTTGAAAATATGCGTCGTGATAAATGAATCAATGTTGAACATCAAATCTCGCTATAAATATGATGCTGAAGTTTGCAACGTTGAAATGCAACTAAAAATATTTATTTAAATCGGCTATTTGTTCAATTTTTTTTAATTATCCGAATTTTCATCACAATTAAATTATGCATGGAAAAATAATTTCCTTTCACAATGAGAAAAACGAATTTCGTTGCATTCCAACGATGCAAACTTCAAAGTCATTTATAAATTTCATTAAATTTTGTAAATGCTTCGACAATTTTCCCCGACGATTACGCTTTTGATATTGTATTTTTTTTTATGGCCATTCAATTCCAGAAATATTTCGTTATGAGGGATATAAATAATTGAAATATTGAATTTTTCTTGTAAACAACTTGGGGTATGAAAAAGCGTTGCTGCAATAACTTAATCACACATTCTTGGGTAGAGGTTCCTATGTATTAATTGCGCAGTCTCCTTCGGAGTATTTTATAAATTTTTGTAATTGCGTCACGTGTTTTCGAGGCAGAAGATATTTTTCATTGCTGAGAATGCATACGCGAGACTGGATGGTGAGAAATAATTTTCGAATGACGTCTCAAGGTCGTTCGTGATCAAATGTTTCAAGAAATAGCGACGACGAATAAAAAGATTCTCCGGAGTGAAAAAAGAACTGAAATATAAAAAGCCCAAGTCAGCGAAAATTCCATGTCGAAAATTGGAGCTCCCCGAAATTTCATTCAACAAATAAACATCTTTTTTTTCGCCGAAAATTCGATTAAATAAAACTTTAATTTGATCTTGAGAGCCTGAGATGGAAATTCACGAAGCAAGAGCGAAACGCGATATTCATGGACATCCCGGCGAGTACAGTTTCTTGAAAATGATCAAGTTATATCAACACGAAATGTGCTGAATAATGGAACTGCTTTCGTAAATTATGGGCGGCGATATGGCCGAGTCCGCAAGTCCAAGCTGCCCAAGCACATAGACGCATCGTTTTACTGTTTAGAAAACACTATCGTAGTAGCTACTCGAGAAAATTTAATTTACGATTAATCTTCTCCATCCCATTGCAATTAATTAATCACGAAATCAATTTTTTCTTCTAACAGATTTCGTTCCGATCTCGTGAACACACACGAAACTTTGGAATGTTGCTTCAATCTGAAGTTCCGATATGTTCAGAATGTACAAACAATTTTTATCGATTTTTTTCCCATTTTTTTAAAGGATACCAAACAATTATGAGCAATTCAAGTAGATCGCTTCTGCTCTTGTTCAAACATCGTTCAACATCAAAACATCGGATTTTTCAAACTTCTCACATCCAAAGACTCTTCTCTGAACTCGAGCGAAAGATCGCTATGTAATGTTAAACTCTATACCTCAGACACACATACTTAGCATAATTAATTGGATCCTTGATTCGATGTGATTTTTTTCAAATGAAAAATTTCAGAAAAAAATGGTTCCTTTTCATTCAGTTTGAAAGTGAAGGAAAATTGATGAAAATATGTTCGGCCGCTGCTCACGTGGGAACGACTCAACGATGTTGAAGATCGCATCGTTGGAATGGAACGAAGTTTACGTTTTTCTTTGCCAAAGCCCAATATTTATATTCAGAATTAAATTGCCATGATGAAACGATTGGTTTTTATGCCCAGAAAATTCTATCGGCTCGAAAAATTTGGTCCATTTTAATGATTAAACAAGTTATCAATAAAATCAATTTTTTTTTCGTTGCATTCCACCGTTGCAAACATAAGCGTCATACGACTCAACCGATTTCGACTGGAATCGATGTGTTTGTTGACAATTGTGTAAAGCAAAACTTTTTGGAATGTTCTCCATCATTTTGAAATTAATATGAATTTGATTTGTGTAAAAAATTCATCAAAATTACGATTCAATGGGTTTCGCATGACAGGCGGCCGGAGCGAATAACAAATAAAGATGAAGAATCTCACCTGCACCAATGAGGAGGCAAGCAGCCGCCGCCAGAACGGTCCAACCAACAAACATTGCGCTACATTAGCCAACGTTTTTTCCCAATAAACGTTGATCCTCTTGTTTACACTGTGCGTCCGCGGCAAAGAGAAGGCCTCGTCGACACACTTCTCGCGAGAGACGAGTCACCTGCCACCGATTTATTCTCCCAACTAATTTTCGTCACTCCAACGATCCAAGATTATTTTCGATCATGCCGGATCAACTTGTGGCTTGTTCCGTTTAAAAAAAGCCGAATTTTTCACCATTTCCGAATTTTGCCGTTACTTTACGCACCGATACTCACCAACTCTCGTTTCGGGTTTCCTTATCGATCTATTTCATTCAAATCGGAGGATTTCATCGATCTGATTGACTCAAGTAAAACCTTACGACTAGCGGATTATCGTTTTTAAAATTGGAGCCAGGTCATGACGCAAATAACTCCGCTTTTTCGGTCTTTAAATGTTTTATTAATTGTTGTAAAATAACGTCTTGAATAAATGTATCTCATTACTCAGTATCGACGTGATCGACGAGCGTGACCCCAAAGCGTCTCCCATGGCACGTGCTCCCTACCTCGAATTTTTCAACATCGGGAAAACTGGAGTATGCCAAGCGACCGATTAAAATCCAAGCGCAAGGAGAGCCCAATAATGACTAATTGTTACACTTAACCCATTGAGTACACTCTGGATTTTTAATTTTTCTTTTTTTATAATTGATGGTTCATATATATTTTAGTTTCGAATTGACGACATTATAATTGACCGCCTTTTTACGGGGAAACTATTCACTCGTCGCGAGTTTTCATGCGCGGAACGTCGCTGATTCGCGCGTTGAAATCACCATACATTCCTTTTTTTTTACCAACGGCCATTTAATCGTGTTTACTTTTGTTTAAACAAATTCACTTGTTCGATTCGACTGCAATTTTTGTCAAATAAACATTAAAAATTCGGACAAAAAAAACCTCGATCAATCCCGTATAATACGCGAGTTTCAACGTAAAAAAGTCAGGCTTATTCGGAGGATCAAGAGACCCGGCTTGAACGAGCTCAGCAACGGCTCGCGAGCGACTAGCTCGATCGCCATTCCACAACCATGGCCGCCGTCCTCCGGTACCCGATGCCTCGACCACTCCACAGAAGAACCTTCACTTTTCGTTCATTCCCCATTCTCACGGCCAAAGTGACCATCTTATTGGTCGAGCATCTCGAGTTTTTCTTATTTTCCATATCGCAATTAGATCCTTTTCGATTTACAATATGCTTCGAAACTTACACCGTCTGTCCTACAGTCGATATCATCGATGAAGTCTGTGCTCCAGACGGTCTCGACTTTCCGTCAGCCATTTCCGAAATATTGCTAATTTTTTCCACATTTTCGAAGATATTTTTCCACTCAAATCATACCCGAAACATACACAATAGAGACCGCACACTTTTCACGAATTTGGACATCTAAATAAGTTTTTTAACCTCGCTTTTTCGATATGACGCGATTTATGACGTAAACGCGCGCGAGAGAAAATAAAAATGCGGAGGCAAACCGGATCTGGGAAGTTAGCTCGAATTTTACTTCTCACTTTGAATCAACTTGTTATTATTTGTCGGATCCATCAACGCATGATAACTATCGTTTTGGAATTACTTTATATTGTTTACGACTATCGGGAGACTTGGAAGATTGTTGTTGCTCGATACGGTCTGCTAATATGGCGGAAAAAAATGTCCTTATATTTCGGATGTTTCGAAATATACTATTCCGTTTGCATAGATGTATGTGAAAATATTGTTGTTTCACTTTGAGTAATTATTTGCAATATTGCGTCCACCAGTGGATCGTAGAATGCAGGAGTATATGATTTCGGTTAGTCAAGTAATCAACAAGTAGCTCGAACTTTATTATCTTGAGAAGCATTCCCCCGGCGGCAGATGTTGACATCCGTTTCAGTACTGGAAAGAGGTGGTCTCAGCGTTCGTCGGTATTTGCGGAAGTTTTTGTAGCGGGCATTGATAAGGTCGGAATGCACGTCGAGGGCGCCAGCACCTTGAGTCTGCGTGGTTCAAACACGAAGGTGCGGCCTTATGCAGCCGCTCGACGCTCGTTTCCAGCGACAAATCTGGTCAAGTGACCCTCTTTTGAATTTCCCACCACTAAAAAGTGCTGCCTTTATGCAGTCGCTCGTCGCTGCATGGTTTGCAGCTAAGTCGCTGCATCGAACACCAGCGTCAACATGGCTTCCTGCAGAAATGATCGATGCAGGATTTGTCCAATGCTAGCAGCCGCATAATACATGTGCCAGTTCTCTGTTGAGCGGATCGGGCTTCTGAAGGCGCGACCGAGCAGCAAGACATCTACGGCAGCTTCACTAGTTGGCCGCTACGAAAAAGCGACGCTGTGTAGTCGGTAAATATCCCTCTTCCCGTTTTCCTTAGATTCACTGAATATTTTGAGAAAAATATTGCTTACACGTCATTCCCGTTTCACCAGAGAAGGAGTTCCAACTTTTCTTTTTCTCAGAATATGAAGCGTCTCTGAGAAAAATGGGAATCTACTTTTTGGTTGTCTCTCTCGCACTCATGCGCCTGATAGATCACCTTAAGCCCTATAGCATTGGAGATCTCCCTATTCATCTCTGTCTGTACCTACCTACCTACCTAACTCTACGCTGTAGATTTGGTACTTCAGGGACCTCAGTCGGTAAGAGCGATTTGTGAACGAACGCTTAGGTAGGATCGATAGTAGGCTAGAAAGATTCCCTACGCTAGCGTGGCGTAAAAATAACCACGGGGAATCTTTAGCGTTTCGTCTCTGATACTGTCGTAGACTTATCAGTAGGGCTGACCGACTGTGACGTGCCCTAGACGCGCTGGGTTGTCCAAGCGTCTAGGGGGTTGTGTTGTATAGAAATGACTACCTAAGCACTCGTTCACGCGAGAGGTTTGAAGGTAATGCGCTGCGTAGCGACGGCTTTAGAGAAGCTGGCATTGAATTGCCACAGTCCGTTGGAACAATGAAGTGTTTAACTCGGAGAGTACGGGATTTTTGAATAAATAAAAAGATATAAACTGTTGAAATTTTAAACTCAAGGCAAGATACATTGTTATAGAGTTTTAAGTGCTACTCCGTCGAAGATCAAAATGGTTTTGTCGTTGAAGAAGTCTTCCGGTTCTCCACAGTTCTGGCGTCCACATTTCCTCGATTACTCCCAGACGGGTTGTCTGGAGTGTCGTCGTCCTATTGTTCTGGGATGCTGTCTTAACTCTCTTTTTCTTCATACTCTCGAGTGACCCTAACTAAATAAGCTTAAGTAATTTACGTCGCGTCTTCTTAATTTTCCAGCGCGCAATATCGTTCGAATTTAAAGTAGCGCGTTACATCGAGCAGACAATCGATTAATATCGATATCACCAACTCGATACATAACATCGTCAACGATTCGCGAATTGGTCGGGTGTCGGCTGCTTCGGGAAATTTCCGCACTACTGATATCCCTATCACAAGTTTGCATGATACGTGATCGGTGCAGTTGATAAATGGAGGATTTGTGTTTGTCAAGGCAGTTTTTGTTTACGCGTTTAATTTACACTCGGAAAAACAAACTCCCCCGCGCGGTCTTGTGTGTGCGCTAAGAAGTAGATGAAGGTGCGTAGACACGAATCACTTGTTTTGCGATCATTTCAAAATTTCAGATTTTTTTGTTATAGTTTATATAGCAAATGGAAAAATGCATCATCTACACAGTCAACTGTGTTTCCGAACGATGCATCACTTGCAGCGTGATATGAAAAAAAAATCACTTTTTGCCAAGATTTTTGAAACTCCCTCGACTTAGTGACATTAAACATAATTATTTCATGGTTAAACTTGTTGTTCTCGGTAGCTCGACTGACAGACTGCTTTGTTACGACTTCGAGACACTATAGAATGCGGCGAGTTTGAGTATTATCGTCGCCGGTAAAATTTCTCCGACGAACAATCATAGTTTCCAGGTTTTAAATCGCGGAATTACTGCCCTTCTCATTATTCCATAATTCGTGAAATTTTTTTTTTCGCACTATCTTGTAACCGCCAAATTCCACGAATCGGGATCATCGTGACATAACCTCATGAGTTTATTAGAATCATCTACCGCCACAAATCGGGAAACGGTTTCGTAGTCGGGCAAATAATACTTACGTTGCGGTTTATCGTCATTACGCCAAAAAATTGAAGTCCTAACCTATAATACAAATACGAGACTTGCAGAACTCATTATCAAACTGTACTGTCATATCTTTGTGTAACGATTTCTTCGAACTTTGAGAAAAGCAAACATTCTCCATAACAATGATGAAACAAACATTTTCATACAGAAGTAAGAAACCAAACATTTGCATTCCTCTGTAACTATCTCAGGTCTCGGGCACGTCAGCCGAAGCAGCGCCTGTGGAAATTCCTTCCTCCTCGTACTCCGATCGGAACGAAGCAAACTTCGCTGTACCCGTAGCTTTTGAAATTTATTTACTGGCAGCCATGTTTTTTTCTATTCCTCCAAAAATTCCAATTCATTTTATCACAAATGCCGTACATCGTCGTGTGAAATAATTGAAACGACTGCATTTTTATCAATTCTGATAGTCTTACTCGCGTCATTTCCCAAAAATCTCTAAATTTCTATCCATTTTGTTGACCAAGCATGAAAACCAAAAAACACTAACACGAGTATGATCTCCTGAGAATGATTTGTTGTCCAGGTTTATTTCGAATACAGGTGTTTCAATCTCCAATGATATGAAGATCCTCCCATGTTTCGTAACGGTTCTTCGTCAACATGGCCCTCCCTGCTATTTTGGTCTGTTGCAAAAATCCCTCTATCTGGGAGTTTCCTGTATTCAGAATCACGGTAACCCGGACGGAACGTTTCCTTGCCCCTGTTTTTCCCGCATGTTCCTTTTCATCTGATCGCATAGGTTGGTCCGTCAATGCAACTCCAAAAATCATGTTTAGCAACTGGCAAATAAATTATTAAATTCCAAATAGCGACTGACCGATTCCACTGATTTCCTTGAGAAATTTGTGAAGAATAACTGTTGATGAAAAATATTTATGCTCGAAAGAAACAAGTCGATGGAAATTTTGTCCTTTTGTTTTCAATGAAAAGCTGCGCCCATAGAAACCAAGAGTTTTATTAATTTTTCTTCCAAAATAATGCAAAAATGATAAAAATGACTAATTTATTTTCTCATCTGTACCCAGAAGGATTTAAGATGTCCCGCAATAATAAGGACAAGTATGAGAACTCCAATCCACGCAGAATGCACACTATTATGTCAACGGAAGATGCGAATTCGGGAAAGAAATCTTATTGGCCGGAGCTGGAGATAACAGGAAGCATAAGGAATCTTAGTCCGAATATATGGCAATTGACTCATTTGACTGCTCTGTATCTCAATGACAATAGTCTCCAGAGGATACCGTCCGAAATTGGACGTCTTATACATCTGAGAACTCTAGATCTTAGTAACAACAAGCTTCGTAGTTTGCCTGCGGAGCTGGGGGATCTCATCTACCTTAGGTAGTGTATTTTTCCATAAATATCCATTCCCTCCATACACAAATTTTTCAATCATTCGAATTCAAAAATTTTTCTTTTTTTCACTCAAAAAGAAAAGGATTAATGTTTTTTTAACTTCAGAAAATCATTTCAGTTGTTACTAAAAATATGAACAACCCGAGGTCAATAACTAGCCGAATGCGAAGCCCTCCTAATTTTGTTCCAATGACCGACTGATGTAACGAAAATAAGGGTGCAATCGTAAATGATAATTTGTCCAAAAAAATCTCTCAATATTCTATTTAATTTATGGATAAACATTCGTGGGCTATTCGCGATTCCATTTTTTCTCGACCCGATTGTACAATCCGAAAGCAACTAATTGTCAGAAAAATGGCCAGTGACTTATTTACATTTTGGAAAAGAGTTAACGCCGAATTCGTGTGACTAGACCGTTTTTGCCTAATTTCATTATTTTTCATTGGCAGGGAGTTGTTGTTGAATCAAAACTATCTGCGAGTGTTACCGTACGAAATCGGCAAGTTATTCCAGTTACAAGTGCTAGGGCTGCAAGGAAATCCGCTGAGCAAGGAGATGATAGCATTGTACGGGGAACCGTCGGGGACCTACAAGCTGCTGTCCTACATGCTCGACAACTTACAAGGTCGGTTTTATTTTATTTGCCGAAAAGTGATGATTACGAGAGACGATTGAAAGAAAAAAAAAAAAAAAATAGATCTTAGTATATTCTTGTAAATTCAATACTGTCGTACTGTTTTATCGATCGAGCACAAAAGTCGGTTGTACGACGTAAAGATGACGCTACCAACGCGCAGGCAGGACGGGAGGTTCGCGCACGCACTCCATGCTTTGTTTTTTCTCCAGATTTCCCCCGGAGTACAAAACCAAACAAATTTTTCTAATTCCCTTGGTTCTTTAGATTTTTGTCATTACTCTTTCATGGACATACAAACTCCAGTTTTGCTCAACGGAGTATTCGAGCCTTCGAATAACAAGTGTGCGATAATTTTACTCATCGAGTGATATTTCCCTTCGATTAATCTGGGATCTTGTTAATTTTAAAGAGAAATTCAAAGTTTCTCATTTGAAGATTTGTCAAAAATCCATTATTGTTTCGTTCAAGTTGAGGTCCACGAGGAGAATCGTGTCGTATTAATCACACTGAGCTTGATCAAGGGACCAAAGAGTGAAGGTCGATGGAGTTTGCCTTTGAATTTCACTCACCTTAAAATATCTGGGGAGAGGCAAAGAACATTTAGCAAGAGAAAAGAAAAAAATGTAAAAGCCCGAGATATGAAATGACTTGGTAATCGTTCAAAGGGTTAATTAACTCGACGATAAAGGGATATCGATGAAAATAGGTAAATGCTCGAGCCGCTGGATCTCCATTGTGCTATGAACTTTCTAGGAGTAGATTTTATCCATTTATAAGTGAAAAAGAGAAGGAGGGAGAGAGAGAGGGAAAAAGACACACGCCCGCTTAGTACGGAGCACATTAGTGCCTACATAATTTCATTTCTTTTGACATCGGGGTCAAGTGGGTGTGCCAAGACGCGCAAGCGCTTGTTTCTGTTGCTCGGGTGGGTGGATGAATCGCGCGGGATCTAACGTCTTGCGAGCACACTTCCAGACAGAATGTGTTGTCCTAGGGCGGAGGAACAATTGAAAATAAAACGGAAAATAAACAAAAAAACGTAACGAACAAGGAAACATGTTGGATGATCACATGGCGCTTTCTCAAAACGAATACAAATTATATCGATATATTCAAATATCAAGAGAAAGGGGAAGAGCGCGCGAGAGATCGATAATTTATTCGTCTACGCCGTGGAATTTTAGCCCTAAAGCAAATAATATGAACATTTTGTATACACATAATAACGATTGAAGAGCATCTCATAAAAATAGAAAAATTATAACAAAATAAAAGGTAAATTAAAAATAAAAACCGGAAATTAGGGACTAGAGACTTGATCCTGAAGTTCACAACTTTGGAACGCAACGAAATATATTGATTTCCATTGATTATTTGTTCAATATTCAAAATAAATCTAAATTTATCGAGCCGATATATTTTTATGGCGACGAAAACCGATCGTTTCATCATGACAATTAAATTCCGAATATAAACGATGAGCTTTGGCAAAAGAAAAAATTGATTTCGTTGCATTTCAACGTTGCAAATTTCAACATCATCTAGAAACTAGAATTAAACACCTATGTGTGTAAAGGTGTAGACAACGACCCGTCTCACTTAGTAGACGCGAGAGAGAGAGAGTGAGAGTGAGAGAGTGAGACAGAGCGAGAGGGGGGGAGGAGGATGGAGACTGCGAAACGTTAAAAGGGCGTTGTGCGCTTCCACCCGTTGTGTAAAATTTCCTTTCCTGCCATTTATTCACCGATTGCCCGAAAGGTCTTGGTCGTACACAATTCTTCTCATTCTTTTTGTTATCTTTTCATTTTCATGCCCTTTTTTCTTCTCTCACAATTTTTCTCTTTTCTATCCTTCTTTCTCGTCTCCATTGTTCCTTGACTTTTAACATTCATTTGTAAAGCACCGACCGACTAGCCCATCATCTCCTCGCCGGGTTGCCTCGCTCAGACACGACTCACAATGTCCAGATCATCTCGAGTCCTCGTACCCTACACACACATAAATACCGCTTGTACCATATTTTACCTTCGTCACGGTACATCTCCAATTTTTTTATATATGTCCACGCCCTTCGTACAACCACCAATATGTTTGCCGTATCTGCTTCCAGATCTACCGCGCCAACACAGACTCGGTAGTAATTTTCAAATTTTACGTACCGAAATTGTGTTTTTTTTTTTTTTTTTTTCATCAACTTTTACGAAAACTATATTTTCCTGCACAATTCCTTCGTAATTAAAAAAGTCGCTGCAATTGGTGAAGGGATGAGACCGTTCTCACTCAGATAAAACAAAAAAACATGAGAAAACTTCAGTTTTCGACTTGACAATATTTCCCAACTGATCTTCTTCATTTTGAGTGATTCACTTTGTTAAGCATTGAGTTTTTCGTCTTTCATGGCCTTTTTCTCTCATTTTCTCGGCTCTCTTCTCGTCTAAACACTTTTTTTTATCAATTCTCTCAATTTCTCTGCACACCAAGTCGATTTATCTGTTTCTTACGTACACTCTTTATGCTCAGTACTTTTCTCTTCTAGTTTACTCGACACGAGTTCTCGATGCCTGCATTGAAACGGCTTCTCTCCCTCTCCCTCTCCTCCCCCCCTCTCCCTCTCCGAGATCTTGACTTTGTACTTGTAAACGGAAGTTAAGCGGCTTCAGCGCACGCCTGCATGGTTATTCCAACTCCTTAAGTTTATATATGTATATATATATATAGTTTTTTTGTCCAAACGTGTGTATACGTAGCTGAGCACGTATGTCCATGTAGGCACCGTAACGTGTATCACTGTACACTACCGACTATAATTTTGGGTTTACTACTAAAACGCTTAACCCATTTTCCACACAGACACTTGAATTCATACTAATTTGGAATTTACACACAAAAGTACGAAGCGTTTCTCCATACACGGGTTCTCTATTTTTTCGTGCGTTTTGAGAAAAATAAAGATTTTCTGTTAAGTTTCTTCGATTGTAAAAAAAAGAATTCTTTTTGATTGCATCATTTTTACTGATGAAATTCGAGCTTGGAGGATCTGGAAAAGTTTGTCTCGTGATTTCCCTCGGGAACACGAACTTTATTTAGGGAGACGCGAATAGGACGATTTTATCGGTTTGTCAGACACCATTGACGAAAATGCTTCTTTGATTCGGAAAGATTTTATTTCGTCTTGGAAAAATTAACTTCTCACCACCGTTATTTTTTCTTTTTCTTCTAGGAGAGAAAAGCTCGTGCGGAGCTTGGCAAACCTATGTATTCATCCAATTTTTTCAACATCTCTCTCTCTCTCTCTTCTCTCTCTTGCTTATCTTAGTCACTCTTTCGCGCATATTTCATTGGAGACTTTCCAAAAAGCGAGGCTCTTCTATTCCCCCGGAAGCCTGCTGCATTTGGCTTCGTTCCGCTTTCCTTCCTCTCGTGACTCCGACTCTTTCGCTGCATGTGCGTTGATCGATCGCCTTGAGCGTTTGTCTGATGTTGTTCGCCGGTGCATGCGGTTTGATTTCCTTTGAGTAACTATTTTTTTCGTCGTCCTTCTCGCAAGAAAGAAAAACCAGTCTCTCTCGTTGAAATTTATCGAAACATCCCTTCGGGTGATCGATAGAAATGTACACGATAGTGTATGACCCGCTTCGAGTCGTCGATTCGAACCCCTTCCCTCGCATTTCCATTTTCACTCTTTACGAAAAATAAAACACTCGCGAGGATATGGCCGTTTTTACGAAAAAAAAATCCAATTTTTAGCACTCTATTTCGACGAGCAGAGCCGTCGAGGAGCTCAAATTTTTAGAGGAAAATTTTCATTCGTTTTCATTGGGTATATTTCGAGTATCATTAGGAGCAGTCTCGAGTTGTTTTATAAGTAAATAGATTCTGTCAAGCTGGGTAGACAAAATAGTGCTTTGCGGCCACAGGATTTAAAACTGAGTGAATATTCAGCAGCCTCTATGCTGCTGTTGACGATGCTTTTAAATTAATTATCGAGTTTGCGCACTCATGTATAAATAGCGAGGCATTCTACTTGACGACTTTTTTCTCAACAGGTTTGTGCGGAATTTTATTTATGATTCATGAAAATACGATTAATGCATATTTTGTTTTCTGGCACGGACATTTCTTGATGCCTGTATGGCAAATCGAGCCATGAATTATTATTAATCCTTTTCGTCTTCATTCCCTATTTATTCAAATCTACAAATCCGCCGTTTACGCGACAAGCACTGAAGCGAATTTAGTAAATCGCTGCCGAAGTGATAATCAAGAACGAAAATATCCCACAGGCTGTCTAACATTTTGATAATTCATATTTTTTACCAAGATATTCGAATTTTGAATTCGCGGTCCGATTAAAAAAATGGACCATTTATCAGAGAATATCGATGAATAAAAATCTCCAATTATCAAGTGGAAGATTCTCTGAAAATGAAGAAACTTTTTTTCTCGAACTATTTTCGAAAAGCGATGAAATATTTCGTACACTCGTCGTTTACAATATTTATTGAGGATTTTTCTTCGTGCATTCAAGAGAGTAGCCCTCAATGATTGTTTTCATAACGCGTGGAGCTGTTGATCAGTGAGAATTTATTAGAAAAAAATTTCTTGAAGCTGTTCCGAAGAATAAAATTTCTATAAACGTTCGAGTGCTGGCGTAGTTTCGACCTCGATTATTTTTTACGTTATCTAGGTCTCAGTATACAGTAGACACTCAGTTGCGATCTTCGGGCCGACTCTTTAGGTTGGAAATACATTTTTTTAATATATTTATATGAAGAAGTGTGAGCGTGTGTGTGTGTGAGGAAAAACGTGGTGGCTGCGCAATTGCGATGATAGAAGATTAATCCACCATGAATGTCCGTGATATGGAACGGTCTAGTCTGGAACACGAGCACCACTACCGCGCTCGTTCCCCATCCTCTTTTCCTTCCAAAGGCAAAGTTATCTTTTCATTCGTTCACGCTCCTGGTAGAAAGCTGCGAGAGTTCTACTGATGGATCTTTAATCAAGGATCTTTCGTGCATCTCTCGCGGTCTCAACCGCATAAAAATATACTTTATTCCCAGTGAAAGAGAGAGAGAGAGAGAGAGAGAAAAAGAGAGGCAGTCTGGCATGTCGAGGGAGAGAAAAAGACAATGAGAGACCAAGCGAAAAGAGAGAGCCTCGACGTTTCCGCAGATTAACGCAATGTCTGGAAAATTGTTTTGTCGTGTATTTATACGTCGGTGATGTTATTCTATTCACTTGATTATTCGAAAGTTTAGTTTTTAGGAACAGAAAACATTAATATGAGAATTTCTCTTATTTCTCTTATTCGATTAATCTCCAGTGGCTGCATTCGTGTCTTTCGAATATAATTAAACATTATTTTTCTTTCAATTTTACGGTCGTCACGTACAATATCCTTCGATATTCATTCATACGGGAATCTCGAAATCTTTCACTCGCTCAGTCACCGGACATTTCACTATCGAATCATTAGTTACCGGTTTTTTAAATCCCCAACGTTCTTTGCTTGCACATCACCCGTTACGATACACTTTGTGCTTCAAAGCGATTTTTCTTTCATGTAATTCCAAAAGCTGAGATTTTTTTTTTTCATTACCGGGTCACATTTTTCACGCGTTTATTCCGAATTCCAAACCGTACACTCAACTAAATACATTCCATCAGTTACACCGTGCGATCGAATGGATTTGTGAAGAGAAAAAACAGTTTATTCATAAAGCGCGAAGGTTGCATTCGATTGGTGAAAAAACTAGCGACTCAGCCGAAAATCGATTTGCAGTAAAAAGGAAAGTGGACCTAACGGGCTTTTCGTCAATTGGACAGCGAGGTCAGTAGGATAACTGGACAATAAGCACATATCATCGCTACTTGAACATCCAGGTCTTCGTGTTGAGTCTCTTCCGGTTTTTTCAATCCGGCGATCCGTGATCGCAAATTTTTTTGTTGTTGTTGTTGATTACGACTTCCGATCACGGTACACCGCGATATCTCGCTACACGTTTAAATATATATGTTCATAGAGTTCCGTATACAGGTGAAAGGGTTTCGATCATAAAAATATAAAGCGAGATTCATTGTTGGTGAATGCCCGCCACGTCCAGGCATAGGCCGCTCGCGGTGGTAGTTTCTCAACCGTGTAATTACGGGGCCTCATGGCGTTTCGCTTCAAGTAATTGGGAACATAAGACTCCTGTGGTACGGCCAAAAGCAGCAACTAAATTAGGTGAGGCAAGAGAAAGAGAGAAAGTGGTACCACGCGAATTATTAGTCGCGACCAAATTTTTCAATCTTTTTCACGAGATTTTCCATTCTCAACTGTATTATCAACCTTATCAACCATATGAATTGCGTTAACGTGCTGGTGATGTTGTTGGATTTTTATAAAAACCCAAAAGACGTCAAATAAGTTCACGCGATCGTTCGGAAAGTTGTTGGCACGTTGTTTTCCTATCGCCCGTGGAAAGTCACGAAACTTGCAAACAAAGAAGATCGCAACTTGCCTGACGCATATTGACCGTAAAATCTATGCGTGTGTGCCACTTTGGCTGTCGAACGTTAGAGAGGCACATTGCTGGCAGCTCTTCGAATCCTCGTAAACAACCTGTTCACGTGGAAGATGTCATTCGTATGAAATACTTGCAATTGCCCACAATCGCAGAAAATTTACTCACGTTTAAGCTCCTCATATGACTCACTTTCTACTCGTAACACTTTTTCAGCGTACGTATGTATGACCCAGATTTCCTAAAAATACCCACTTTCCTTGTCTCTCCAGGCTTCACTTTCTTCCCCTCTCTCGATCAATCAAGTTTTTCTACCCAACTTTTTATTGTACACCTACACTAGTTGCGCCCACGTCTTTGCGGATGGCAAGAAATCCCGTTGTGAATGCAACTTCGATAATATCAACAGCGATCCACTAATTTAACCAAAATTTGTTATTTCCGTTCAAGTTATACGAAACTTTTATTTTTAATCGAGTTTTAGATATGTCGGATATCTAAGCTTCTCTCTTCGCATTTTCAACAAAATTTCGGGTTTTTTTTTTTCCAAGTATTTTGTGAAACGAAATTGATAGAAATTGTTTTTAATTTTTCTCTGTTTTAAATTACAACTCTCTCTCTCTCTCTCTCTCTCTTTGAATTAGAGCCCAATCGGAAATTCATATCATTCACACGTTTTTTCTTCGTTGGAGATTTTTCTACGTCGAACGGGCAATGGAAATTCTGATTCTTCGCTGGGTTGAGAGACTTGTTCTGCATTTTTTTTTTTAAATCATTAAGCTTGTAAGCCCAAGTACCTCGGTGTCCCAGAACATTTATAACACACGATGCTCTCCCTCTCTCTTTCTCTCTCGCTCACTCTCTCATTATCTCTCTTCCTCCTGTATAAACCGTGAATAAATACTGAGGTTTCTAATTGAAATTCTACGATAGATGGCCATTCTCATTCCATGTGTAATTACGTATGTAGCTAATAACGTTGCTCGAGAAATGTAATCACGTTTATCAAGCCCATTTAGAAATCCATATTCTGGTGCCTAATGATGGAACTGTATTACATGCAATTTCGTTCGAAAGTTAGAAAATGAAAAATAATCTAATACTTGACATTTGGTAGATTCAGTTGGTAAGAGAGGCAGATTATCCCAAAAGTACGACAATGCTAAAATCGAGGTAATCGGACATGGGATGTGAAGAACTGGCATTAACGTTGCATATAACAAAAAATAATCGTCCACGACTACTTCTAAGCTCACGTTGAGATCTGGAAGGTGCACGTACAAAAATAACCAGATGAACTTATCTATTTCCTTCGGTATCAAACAAGTTTGCCTGACACAAAAACTGAGAAAGTAAAATTCAAGTCGATGTTGTTGAGGCTTTTCGTTGAAAGTAACGGACTTGGGAATGGCTGTTCTGTTCCACAAACACACATCAACTCTTCTGCTTGGACTACTTTCATTTTTATTTGCCATACTTCGACGTAATTTTCTACAGGTATTCCACTTCATTCGAGTGTATGTTTCAATATCACTTTGTGTATTTTCCGTGTTGGTGCAACGTATGTGTGCATCATTAATATAGCCGTGGAGGAAGGAACATTAGCGAGGTATTCCGAGAAGATGCAACAACTTCCGCTGATCGTTTAATCTTGTTACCATGCACTCCCGGAAACCTTGGCCTTGGGATCGCTCGTTCGGTCCGAATGCTCTTTTTCATTTCGTCCTTGCCCTTTCTCCGCCTCTTTATTTTTTACAATCTTCCTGCTTCGCTCTATCGTTGTTCATGTACAAATGATACTCTCGCGAGTGACCTCGAAATTCCTTGCAATCATCGGCCATCGGTACAGTCACACGTGCTGGCATCGTCGAGAAAAAAATGTCTCAATGTTTATCCACTTTTTCACACAAACCGGAATGATTTTTCCTCGAAAATCTTTTTCTGGTCGCGTCGGACGTTATTAAAACAATCCATTTTATCTCTTCGATTCCACTTTTTACAACGACTATATTTTCAGTGATCGCGCCGATGATTCTTTGAGCTATTTTGTTTATCAAAAAATACATATTTCACTCGGAAAATTCAGTAGTAGCTCTACTTCTACGTTATATCATGCAGCCATGACATCAATAGACACGTTTTGTTCAGGATTTGTTTGGAAATATATAACTCTCTTGTGGCTAAGAACACATTCGAGAGAGCCGGAGGAATTCACGTGTAGTCGAGAGCCAATCGATTCTGAATTTATTGGCGTTTCCGAGCTACACAAAGTTCTCGGGTATGTATGAATTCGTATATGTTTGTGCCTACAACACACGTATGTGTAACGTCTTTTTTCCATTTACTCTGCGAAGAGTGACCGTAATACTTTTCTTATACGTGCTTCCGAGGGTGCTCCATTCGCCTGTACTCATACGTAATCGACTCCTGTTCATCGTCGGCGTTTTCGATGTCGTTGTCGCTTCGAGACATTCGCTCCCCAGTTTTCGGCTAAAAAATGGCCTTTTTTCGCCTCATCCAGTTCCTACCCTAATACATATTCAGCTCACTTGACGTATTCGGACTAATGGCTATGTACAAATATAAATTTTCATATTGAATGCCAAGCCAGTTTATGCGTGACACGCTTTTCTTACTGAAATCGAAAGATTCCACGGTCACATGGAAATGCAAAACCATTCACGAAAACGAATCTTACGAAGCAGCTCCCATTGGATTTCTTTCTCGAATAATTGCACTGCATCTCTGCAGTTCCACCAGTTCCACACAAGCTTCTCTAAACATAATTAAACTCGTTTTTGCCATCGTGATTCACTTATGACGCCCCAAACTCGATTTCGTTTCTCCAATTTCCTTTTGCGCTCTCGGCGAGAGTTAATTTGATTCCGTGCAATATTAGTCGCAGTCATAATCAACTCTGAGATTCACTGTGTCTGTACAAAAACGTCAAGCTTTACTAGGGCCACGCAGTGGAATCGCAATATCAATCAGAGCATGTTTACATCCATAGTCACAGTTTAATCACTCTCACGCGAGTCGGATGGGTGATTCGAACTTGATGATGAATTTTGTTTCGATTGTAACGATTGCATCCATTGATTTTATACACAGAATCTCAATTGACAAGAGGACAAAAGTAGGAAATATTGAGGCGTGAAACGAACTCGATTTGTCTCATTCCGTTTGCTGATGGAAAATATTTCCATCTCGCGCTTCGCGTATGTGCTTATGCTCATTTGCTACGTCCCTACACGACGTATATGGAGACGCCCGGGCAAGCCACCGATCATTCCTTATCTCTCGTCGTCTCTCGGAAGCGAGTGTTCGTTATTTTCGTCCTTCGAAATCCGAGATTCACAGAGCTCTGCAGCTGATATTTCATGCGCCTCGATCTCTTCTTCTCCTTCTCCCTCTAAGCCCATGTTTATGCACATATATCAAGACGTCGACCCATTTCCGCGCCACTTTCACACATCTGCTGGCACAGATTTGTCCGGCGCCTTTCCTTTCCGTGCGATTCAGCCTCACCGGTGTTATGAATCTCTTTTCGCCTTTGTTGTACTTGTCAAGACGTCGCCATGATTTTAAGAACTTTAAAGCAAAGACGTACATTGACGCACTGTCGTAGAATTGTCTTGGTACAAAGTCTCTTTACTACTCTGTTGTTCTTTATTCCGCGGATGTCTCCCGACTTTATTCTGAGCCCTCGTTTATTTCTTATGCTTTGCTCCTTGACTTATCCCGATTCTTGGATTTTCTCTCTTCAGGGAATTTATAGAAAAGCTTATGCTCATCATAAAGACAGCTTTGTGTGGGTTTCCGTCTCATGGATGGCATGTCGTTATCACCAAGTTCTTATCCAAATAATTCAATGACATTTCATAATTTTGGGATTTTCTGGCTAATTCTCGTCTCCTCGTCTCCTAGAATTCTGGAATTACGATTAACACGCTGTTGTGGAGTCGTCTGGAAAGAATGTAGATGGACGTGCGAAACAAACGGATTTCCCTGGGGCGCAGGATGCATTGTGGGCATCGTAAAATATTTTTTACACCTTCTCTTGGCGACTTAACTTTGTTGTATTTCAATATGCTTATTTTCTATTAGTCATACACATATGGGATCCTCGTGAACGTCGAGCCGTTTCCTGGAATCGAATGAGGATGACTCTCTCTTTCTCTCCTTTTCTCCTTTTCTCTCTCTCTCTCTCTCTCTCACGCTTGGCCTCGATCGTGACACTTTGGCGCTCTCGCATTCGTCCGCTCACGGTAGAAAGTTTATTAAATACCGTTTCCATGTCATCCGACGTTAACACTGTACCAACGCTGATCTTCTCATTGACGTATAAAATTATTTTTACTCGATATACCTGGTTTGTAACGATTTCAACTTTTCGAGGAATCGATCAATCATCTCTTGTTGCACCTGAAATTGGTAACGTTGAAAATTTGGATACGCACGAAATATTTATGTATAAAGATTCAATGAAGGGATACTTCAAATCAATTCGTCTTGAAAGCTGAAATTAAAAAATGAAAAACATTGAACTACGTCTGGATTTTTAGGCAATAAAAACTTCAAGATTTTTTCCGGTCATTCTGATCCGAAGGATTCAGAAAAAAGGTTAAAAAATCTTAATTCCCTCACAAAAATGTCATTTTACTTGGAAACTAAAAAAATACTGTATTACTAAAGATTTTAACGCCAAAATGCACAAAGCGCAGTCAATGTGCAGAAACCCTAACGTTTTTCCTTCATTAATGCTACAACCACCCACTTGAATTATCATCGTTATTTTATATACAAAGAAGGAGAGGGACAAAAGAATCGAGTGAGAAAGAGATAGAGAGCGAGAGAGAGAGAGGGATTTGGTGGTTGAGTAAGGGAAATGCTGCACGTACAATTTCCTGCCCTTCTCCGGAGGCAGTTTGGTAAACGAGGCGAATCAAACGATAAGGCATTCACTCGGTACACACATGATATTCAGTTAAACACACACATATAAATGTGTGTATGTTGAAGAAATTTTTAATACATATATATTTGGAAGCACAAGGCTCCAGAGGAATCGAAAGATGAGACTAGAGGCTGAGCAAGCGAGATATAATTGTTGTACACAAGCCAAGAGCACGCGCGGACGAGGAAATGTGGGCAGTGGGCAGCCGCCTATTATTATAAATCGGAAAGAAAGACTTCTTATCGTTGAGAGCTAACTGGCTCGACTCTTTCCCACGTTTTCTTGTTTCACATCAGACTTCTATCGTCCCCTCGCGAAAAACGCTATAAAACAACCCTCAGTCATACCTTTAAAATGGTTTTATATATATACACTAAATACATGCATTTCTTTATTTCATATGTATACTCATGTACGTCCATGTTCGTGCGCAGACATAAAGAGCGGGAGAAAAGTAATCGCGAACGCACGAAAGCCGTGAGGGTGTTTTTCTACTCCCCTTTAAAATCGCGTCTCTCACTCGCTCTCTAATTCTCTGTTGCTCTTTCACGCTCTTTCTATCTTCTTCACAGCTTACCCGCGTGTTCTCGTGGCGGAAGATAATTCCAATGAATTTCACATCAGTCGGAAGACTTTGTTCTTTCCATTCAAATACACATTGAAAATACATGAGCTTGCCGATTGTAATAATTATCTCGAGATCCCGGCCAATTTGTTTTTTCACCAAATGGAATGTGTTTTTTTCTGCTACCCATTACATTTTTTTTAGAATTCAAGATCTCTATTCGCAGCTAAACAAACTTTTAATTCATTAAATTATGGTGACCTTCTTCCTCTTGAAGTTTAATACATACCTTCAATTATCAATGCAATTTAGAGTGAAATAAAAAATTTAACATTGGAAAGGACGCGTAGCGACTTTTTTCTCTGAGAATTATTTGATATGTTCACATCGACGAACCGATCGGCCAGTCCATGCAGGCTGCTGGGTACGGAATTGCAGTGAATGCGGTACAGGCAGGAATCGTTTTTCAAACTTGGGTCTCATAATTCTTACAGCTGGTTAGCCACGAAACAATTTCTAAAACCCTCTTCTGATTCGATGCCGTGCTGCAAAAGGTTACGAATGCGAGTGAGTGAGCGAAAACGAATATTGAGATAGGGAGAGAAAACGAAAGCGAAAAGGGATAAAACATCATACAAGAGGCTCTCGTGGCAAACCGACCGCTCCCAGTCGTCACGAGCCTCGGTTTAAAATCCGTCTAATTCAGATTAGGATGCTTGAGAACCAGGAAATCTCCGTGAATTCACTATAAATTTCTGCGATTTGCAGCAAATTCCCTGTGAACTGTCAGCCCTTGTTTTGTCTCTTTCATCCGCGCTGTTATTGTCGATTCTGCAATTTCATAAAGTTGGAATCATGGCCCAATGAGTAAAACCAGAAAAGACACGTGATGTGAAAAGCAAAGACTTTTTCTCACACACACTCGTTCTGTCCGGATTCAATGAACTGTAGCCTATTCTTTCGAATTGAAATATTTAGAGATTTTTCAAATCTCATATTTCGATTAGCAACGATATTTATCGAGCCCAAGGAGAATTTGCAAATTTCTTAAAACTTAAATGTTTCGATCTTTACATACGTTGTATTCGATTTTCCTTTGTCGGTATTGAGAGCTAATTAATGAGCTGGGTCATATCATTAGCTGCGAATATCGATCGAATGCCAATGATTCGCAGTTGTGGTAGCTTTAATTATCCTGTTCGTATAAACGAGATACTTTGACGGAAGCGAATGACTCTTTCATTTCGAAACTGGTTTTCAACAGCCTCCTCGACTCCTATCGCCTACTAGACATACAAGTAGTATATATATGTATATAATGTACTATTAACAACAGCAGAGTGTAGTCTTTCGGTGTGAACAATCTCGGAAGTACGGCCTACTTGCTCGATGACTGCCGGTATCATCGGCAGCACAATCGCACTAGCATTGTCCGGGCGTATTTTCCACTCCGACGAACAACAACCAGCGAACGCCTGGCAAAACTTGTTCTTTTTCTCTGCTTTCCCCTCGCTGCAGCTCGTGGCCTCTTTACTGGAAATCTTTGATGTAGTTATCGTGGTAGCAAGGGACTCGCTGGACACTCCTGGGTCGTCTCACGATCCTCGAATGCGTGTACGGAATCGAGTCAGAACGGGAGACTCTTGTTCATAGATCTAGCGGATCCTGGACAGGCCAGATTCAAAGCCAGAGTTTTTGGTGCATTTCGTACCTCAAGATGACGCATTCCGTGCCCTCGTCTTAGCAACACGAAGCGCAGGTGTCTCATATATTTACATAAATATACAAGTTTGTGTGTTGAGTTTATTCCAGAGTCTTTTGAGCGACTACTTGTCAATTTAGGTCAGTCGTTTCCTCGATTAGGTTTACCGAACTTTACAATTGCCAGACGAGTTTTCTTCACGAGGGCTTGTCCGTAGAAAGAGTCAAGCAGCGATTCAGGTACACTCGATAGGTTAACAGAGAGAGGATTGGAGCAGAGAAAGGCAGATTCGGTTTCGGCTCTCGTGTCGTTCACCTTCTCGTTCATCGCGCTCATTCTTTACCCGAATATTCGTGTGAATGATTTTTTACAGAACTCCAGCAGCAAGCAGCATTTCACAAGTTTCCTCAATTACAGAGTTGCTTTTCTTTTCATCCCTCACCGCCGATACTACAAATGCATAGAAATTCGAGGAAAATCGGACTCAATTCTTAACCTCAACCCAGAAACGTTTGCATAACATTCAACTATAACGTCCACATTTTTGCGCTCTCCGGTCAAGGCTGGGCGGTTGCCAGGATACAAGCAAGTCTCTTAGTCCGCCGCCCTGAATAAGACTCACATACTTTGGTCCATATACACTTAACGTGATGGATCAGTAACCTAACCTCCCCTCGAATTATCAAAATAAAACTTCTCCAACGTCGTTTGAATAATTTTTAAAAAAATCTCCACCGGCGAACGCGGGAAGACGACAAAAATATGCTAACAGAGGTTTTTTTTATTGATTAAACCGTGTAGAAGATATTCAATTCCGAAAATTGCAGTTCTCGCATTCACAGTGCCAAGATAGCGACTGATTCCTCACCTTAAGGCAGATGCTTATTCTTATTCTTCTTGTGCATGTGGATAAATGAGGCACACGTATATCGTAACTATTCTTCGTAAATTTAATTAAGTTAGTAAAATGCGGATTCTGTATTGTTTCACTTAATCCGTGCCTCTAATCTTGTAGTCGAGCCATGCCTCGACGATTCCTTGAGTTATATACATATTGCACATATACGCATTGTACTACCCCTGATCTCACTTTACCCCGATAACTCGACGTTAACGCCAAATCCTGCAAGTATACCAACTAACATCACCCTCTCCCTCTCTCTCTCTCTCTCTCTCTCTCTCTCTCTCTCTCCCTCTCTATCTCTTTCACTCGCCTTTCGGCGCTTTCGCCGATGGTTGAATAGCAGCATACTGCACAGCGTCAGCGAGTTAACTAAATGAGCATTAATCGGTAGATGTAGCCGAGCGCGTGCTTTTGGTATAACTAAAATTTGCCCTTCCATGTAATCTTCTTATCGCGAATAATTCAAACTAGTTTCACTCATATAAACATACACGATTAACGGGGTTTTCTATACGAAACCAATTTTTCACAAAGCCCATCGCCAGCCTTTTGCTTATTCGGAGGCTTCGGAGGGTTGGATTCGATAAAGAATAGTGTCCTATGCGTTATTTTTGTAGTTCAAGTCACTCCGTCAAGTCTCGAAACTAAATGTGAAAAAATGGAGGCCTGAGACTCGCGAAATTCTACTCTGTCGTGACGAGAACGATCTTATCTGTAGAACGCACGAAGCAAGAGGACGAAATTGGATGCGGTTAGTTTGAAGTATTTCACTTCGATATTTCAATTTTTGGACTGGGACAATTTCCATCTCGCGAGGCAAGATAAAAAAACTATTTTTACAGGGTTTTCCTTGCCCAAGTATTTCTGTTGGTTGCATTCTATACGCATTATTTCCTTTACATTGCATATGTGGCCCTCTCTCTCCCTCCCGCCTTCTCTTTGTTTTTATCACTATGCGTTTATGACTTTAAACCTTGTCTAATATACCATGACCAGTAAGTTAAGTTTTATCGCTACAATTCCGAGCTTTATTCATTCGCGCGTGTGTGCATCTCTGTGATAACAAAGAAAATCGGTGTGCTCGAGAACAGCTCGAGGCTGGATCTGCATTCATTTGTCGCTCTTTACACTCTGTATATTTATCTTGAACGAGTTGAAAAAGCTTTTTCCACCATCGAATTATTTCGAAATTTGTATTATTTCCCAAAATTTGTCGGTTCGGATTCCTCGAAATTTTTTCAGAGGCTTGTCTGCTCGGTGAAAATAATTTTTCAATTAATTTTTGTTGTCATTGCACACAGTACCTGCTGTAAAGTTTGGAAGAACGATATCGCTACGTTCCGATGTAATCCGGAGCGACATTGTTTCATAAGCTATTGATATTTATACTTATTTATAGACATCTGTTATGTGTACGTATACAAAACCGTGAGCTCTTCCGCCTCGAATTCTCTCACCAATAGAATCGTATTAGCTATGCAAATTGTAATGCTCGCGAACAAATCCTTGAGGGAGAGAGCGCAACGGAAACGTCGTGCGGCACTATTCCGCAGGCCCGGTGACCGTACCGCGGTTCCCTGACATTAATAACACAAGCGGTGAGGGTACCATATCATTGGCAACACCCCCTACTCCGACCTCTTCCTCTTTCCCCTTTCACCGGACTCTTTTTCCGTCCACCCACCATTCGTACTCCTTAATATCGCTAGGGCTAATTTGAGAAGTGGGCTACGCGCCATCGTACGAGATATTCATTGCAATATGCAGCTCGTATGCACCCATGCGGGCAGAGATTTCGGGTGAGCCCAACAAGGTGCAAGCTTTTGGTGAACTTGCTTGCCTTCCTGCTTTCCTTGCATGTTTCCCGGTCTCAGGATTGCTCGTAAGTATTCATATGTACGCCGAGTTGTATTTCTTCGTATACAAGGAGATACAGACTCTGATTCTCCACATACCAACGAAATTACCCAGGATTACACCGGAAGTCGACCTATTATTTTACCGGGCCCGTGAAATATTAGCTCGAGATGTTTGAAATTTGCGCTCTATACCAACCGCTCTGCCGGCGCTTTCAAAACCTTCGAGCCTCTTTGCTCTGCGAGCATCTCATCACTCGAAACATTAATTCATGCAGTTATTTTTAAGCTGTTGGTGGATCACGGAAAAGGAAGATTGCCAAAAAAGAGACATTCATCTTCTATCAGGGCTATATGGCTCGAAACTGTGAGCTCCGGAGAAAACCGATATGAATGATTTATGTAATCGAAACCGTAGTCCATCCAATAGTCGGTCAATAAAAACGAAAATTTACAAATATTCAGAAAAAAAGCAACATATTCACGAACTGAGGAGTTTTATATTTGAAAATATAAAATGATAAAAAATACTGGGTTGCTCGTACAGATGTAGAATATTGAGAAGGGCCAAACTCGTATGCGTGACCTCCTTTTCGCGAGGCTCTCTTGGGCTTCTCACTCGACCGAATTCTCTTTTCTCGTAGGGTGAGCGAAAAGGACCGGTATTTGATAGCCGCACGTGCTGCATACGGGCTCATTCGAATATGCAATTCACAACGAAGCAACAGCATTCTCTGTACCATACGTATAGGCATAAACGCCTCCTTGAAATTCAAGGATCCGTTGGGAGAGGAGAGCTTCTGTAAATACCGTATAATAGTTCTCCCATTGTATGCGCTTTAAAATGGCTCTCTCGCAACGTGTAGAAGCATTGACCTAACCATAATTCCCTTCCCGGGTCCACTGGATTAGACGTAAATACAGAAGACGAGTCACCAATAGCCAGAAAAGCCATAGAAATTCATGCTATGGAAAAAGAACGCCACGATTATCGTTTCCCCATAAATATAACTACCTTTTCCGGTACCTTCGCCTGTGGAGCTGGCTCGATGCTCCGAAATTTACATCTTTTAATTAGTGCACAGTGCTAATGAATTTTATGATTTTACGATCTACGATCTTGTCCACTCGCACACGTTTTTCTTAGTTTCCCATCGTCGTAATAAATGCTCCGTGGTATCGTTGCGCAGATGTTCACTTTTGTCGAAGTGAACTCGGGCTGCGATGCTGGATTCCGCATAAAAACAAAAGACGTCATCCGTTATCGCATTTTGTAATGCGCACCTGCCTGTATTCTTGGACTTCCACTGCCTCGTTGATCGACTAATCCAGTTCTCGGCTGACGCCAAGCGGCACCCCGACGCTGCACCTTCTTATTTCCTCTGGTTTCTTTATCGATTATTCTTCATCGCACTCTCACGCGAACCTTTTGACTCCTTGATCATCGTCTCACTCCGTAAACGATCTGCTGCCCAGGTGTTCTTGATCCTCGTGTTTATTCTTTAACTGCCGTTCCCTGCTACGACCAACGTCGGGGCTAAAGTCACCAGCCGGTTGACTGCCTCTGACTGGAATTTTTCAGCATTGGGTTTATGCGTCTATTTTATTTTTATCGATACGTCAAAATTATGATGATGAATCTCACATAAAATAAAAACGTATACCCAGCTTAGGATTGGCCATAAATCCAGAGAATTTTTTTTTTTAACATCTCGCGCCCTTCAAATTATCATGCGAAATGGATTGAAGCACATAAAAACTAATTTTGTCTCTAATTCCAATGCGTGATAATCTTGACAATCGCTTATATCGGTCTCTTTAAATTTCTCGTAGTTTTTTGTTGTTTGCTGATATATACCTATCGGTCTCTTGAGGAGGACTTCCTGGCCCTGACCCAATGACCGTTGTAAATCACGGCGTAGTTACTCGGAGTGTGTACGCGATTCGCCGCTCGAGAGATCGTAAACTTGGCACTGGAAACACTCGTTAGCCAGTTTGCTTTTGCTATAAGATCGCGTCAAGCTCAGCTCTCGGATCTTCTCCCATGTCTTTCTTGTGTATCCCCCACGTCCAAACTACTTCATTGCATTTCGAGCTGTTGAGCGCGAGTCTTTCAGAAGAACGCTCTTCGGCAAACCCCATTCCTCGAATCGCCCCTGCGAATCGATAGCCTTACCGAGGCCGTAGATCTACTCTTGTAGATCGTTAGTGGTGATCTTCTCCCCGAGCGAAAGATGCAGAACAACGAGAGGATTAACGTTGATAAATACAAGTTGAAGAAATACATCGCCTGGCAGAAAACCGCCCAAGTAAATTCCAAAAGCTTCCTTTACTGCGCTCAACTCTCAGAGACCAACTAAGATTCTCCTTTTCTTTTTGCTCTTCTTTATGCTATCCGGACTCGCACTAATACCGTAACTTGCAGATTTTGTACGCGCGCAGATGTGGCTACTAGAGACGAATCGATACTTTCCGTTATTTGTTTTTTTTTTTTTTTACTTTTTTATTTTCCATTTCAAATGCAGCTGCTTCGATTCCACTCTCATCTCATAAATGTTCGTTGTCTCTTTAATTTCATAAAAACACATTCCCCCTCATTTTCAGCGTAAAATTGATGATTCTCTTCGAGCTGATAGGGTTGAATCGTTAATTCGCTTCCTCATGTAAGTCTTCAAAATAATCTGAAAAGATCTGGTAACGGTTTCCAACTTGTTTTTTTTTTTTTTTTTTTTTTTTTTTTTTTTTTTTTTTTTTTTTTTTTTTTTTTTTTTTTTTTTTTTTTTTTTGTTTGTTGTTTTTAAATTTTTTTTTCTCTTTTGTTTATATAAGTGTGGCACACCACGAAGGTGACCGCGTTTTACGGGATTTCGTAAATCTTTCAAGTGTCGAGCGGAGCCAATTCCAGCCTCGGGAGGAAAAGAACTGGAAGGATAGCCTTTCGACTTTGTCGAACGTCTACCTCTCGGAAGGTATTCTTTTGGGCTAGGCATTCGTGCTCTTTGGGGCACTGCGAGAAGGGGAGATGGCACATGTTCGAGCAGTATGTCCTTGAAGATTTATTTTTCCTGGATTCGTTTCGGTGGGAAAATTGAGGAAGCTGGCAAGAGTGGCAGGAAGCGTCGAAAGCGAGGATTGAAGTGAAGGCCAGGAATTTGGAGAACGCGGTGACAGTGAAATCTTAGCGCTGTTTACGATCTGGTGCAAAGGTCGGGGGTTTCGAATTTTTTGACCCTTCTATTTTGAAGCACTTGCACGGAAAACTGTTTCGATTCGTGTATGAATCACACACGGTCGAACGTCAGCAAATTATAACTATCGTCATGTTCCTGGTTCGCCGCAGCTTCGATGCAAACCGAGAACCCAGTGAAACTGTGCGCAGAGTCTTTGGTCTCTTGTAGATGAACGCTCAATTCCTTGAACGTGTGCCATGCTGTTGAGATATTTTGGTCGTAGTAGACATCTGGAAGAGAAGGAAGGATCCGGACTGTACCGGCAGCCGGAAAGCTGTATAGACTTGTCGCGAAACTTTCGATTGGAACGTATAGTTCGAAAGGAAACTCGAACTCATTGACAACAGTTTGGCGTGTATCCTATGACCTCGATAGTTAACCCTGTAAATTGAAGTTTTGTACCATATTTCGTCTGTATTTGTTCGTAGTCTTGCTGTTGATGATTCATCAATTATCCAAGTTCATTAAAACTTCCTCTTCGGGCACGAACCGAAAAAAATCAGCGTCTGTATATTTTCCTCCGAGATCCAGCAATTATCCAGGAATTGTAGCAGTGCACTCATTTGATCATCAAAAAACGTCATTTGTCTTGATCTTGATATATACCTTCTCATACATAGATGTCATCGATCGCAGCCTTAGAAACAGACGAGGACTGGATAATTTGTCACATATCCAGACACAATATTCGGAACGGTAAGCCATCGATGCATATGTTGGGGAATATTATCGAGGTCCCAGTGTTTTGCTCCGCATACGGTTGCAACACGGTTTCCCGTAGCGGCAGAAAGTTCCACCAAGAAGTTAGTTCGAGTTGATGTTTCTTGTGAACGCATGGCCCGGTGACGGTGTTCGTCTGTATGGTCCGCGCGATAGTTAAATGAACGCGAGTCTGATGGAAAACCAAAATTGATATAAGTCTGGAGCCAGGAAACAGCCTCGAGCCGTTTCGCCAAAGACGAAAATTCACTTCTGGTGATTAGTTGAAGCCTTGACTCCTTTCGCATCATACCAGTAGGATTTTGTCGTCGCTAATATTATTGTTACTGACGATGATGCCGTTGCAGTGTGGTAATTAAGCCGAGAAGCCAGTAAGAATGATTCTGGAAATAGGCCTCTTGGTTTGTGTGCTTTTTATTCCTGTCACCGTGTAAACAATACGCGCTTTGGTTCCTTTGGCGATGAGCTGTCCTCGTGGCTGCGCGACAGCGGCCAACTTGACGTTAAACAGCCAGGCATTTAGGAACGCAAATGAGCCTTTCATTCACACAGTTATTCTCATTTCTGTCGACCTAGTTTTGAGAGACGGTGATGCTCCTAGCACTTTCGAAGTAACGTGACGCGGACTGTTTTCGGAACGCGAGACTTTTTATCCCACAATAGACGATTAATAGCCCGTTGGTTAATTACCTGATATGAATTTTTTTCCCAATGGAAATAGCTGTGGACAACTGACTCGATTCCGCAAGAAAAAATTTTCCGATCGTGAAATTTATTGATCGCGCATTTTATTGCTGCGCCATCGGTCACCTGTAGTTCACAAAGAGTAAGTCCAACCAATTTTCAAGTAAAATTATGGGAAAACATGGCTTGTGGGTTAGTGGCACAGTCGCTTCCTTTCTTCTGTAAATAAATCAATATCATTTTTCTCCCATACTCAATAAGCATTTATTGACTCAGGTTCGGTTCGACTTTCACATTTTTATCTTTCAAATGTGTTCAAACTTGTCGTGACCACTCAGAGTATTCTATTTTGACCTGAAGGCACTGACTTCGATTTCGACTCTTTCATTACATAAAAGTTTTTTCCAAGTTTATTACGTTTTTCGAAAAACTTCTTCACCGTCATTAATTTTTACGGGCTATATTATCGATTGTTGGAAATCCTATTCATATATACTTCCGAGACGTTCTTTTGTACTAGGCTTGATCTATTCGAAGCGTAATTTTTTTGTCTTGAGAAAATTACAGAATATATTCGTCTTCTCTTGTCGCGTACACAGCTCATGATTTATGATATATCCTTACGGCATACCGTTCTGTGAAAACGTCTTGGCGATGTTCGCATACGGGCACACACAAACACACACACACACGCACACGCGCACACGCACACACCCACAGGAGACAAGAGAAAAAAATACAGATATCTATTCGGTGGATAGAGAGACCGCGTTTTATATCTCGTTTGCTGACCCTCGCGAAAGTCGCCTCTGGGTTCGCTGATCGTTAAGCCCATTCCGGCAATGTCAAGGTGATTCGAGCAGTCATAAGCAGAGTCGACGAGTGAGATAAAACGGCCCCGGGCTATTTTGCGTCTAGCGTAACCAATAAGCCCGGGCCTGGAGTTTCACCTGACTATACATATTCCTTCGGGCTATATTCTATTTGCATCTGATTATTCTCGGCCATATAATACTCTATCGTCGCTTCGCATCTTCCTTCTGCCTATCGCTTACTTATTTTTTCTTTTTCCGGCTCGCTCTTCTTCATTTTTTTTCTTCTTCATCTTCGTCTCTATTGAGCGCTGAGCGAGAGCTTCAAATGGAGAAACCTACTGCTCGAGCTATTATGGGTGCCTACGTGTCTATCTCGTATTTACAATGGATGTCTTTGCTTACCGAGTCCTTCGTAATCGTTTGAAATCCGAAGATAAAAGCCCTCATCCTTTCTTGAACGCTGCTGTAACCATTTGCCTATGCGACACGCTAGATAAATTAACGTTCGTGCCGCGTCTCGCATGTCTCTAATTAGAGATATGAATATACATATATATATATATATATATATATATATATATATATATTTACATTTATACACACACAAAGTATATTCCGAGATGGTCTACCGAACGCTTATAGTCTCAATTTATTCAGAAGGCACGTTAGCCCCCGTCCGATGAATCCGGGAACCAAAAAGTAGACGGCCTACATCGCATCCGGTACACTAACATTTGCCTTTGACAGCATTGAGCCTGTGAGTCGAACCGCGTGTACACTCTCCTCTTGGCAATGTTTTTTTTATACGCAGCAATCCCGTCTATCATTTTCTCACCTGTCAGGTACTCACATTTATTGTACTTCCGATAATTTTATACGTAAACATATGTACATGTGGGTTGTAATGAAAAGACGATGTATGTGATTGTGCACGCAAAATCCGGTGGCTCGCAGCTAGCGTTGTAAAATATTTATGGGCTCTGTGCAATGATCTTTTTTATTGCAAACATTGCCCCCGACACTTGAGATCGTCGCCATGATTGAATTTGTTCTGCTTTTCTTAAATCATGATGACCGGATATCGTATAAATTGTATGACATGGATGTTTTTATATCCCTACCCTTGGCGTGTTACCTTCCGTGTTTACGTTCTTATATATACGCGCCACGTATCGTCCAGCACCCTCGAAGCATACACGTCCTATAAAAGCAGAGGATAAATTTTCCTCTCAGTTTTTTTTTGTCTATGGCTATATACGCGGAGGGAGAAAGGAAGGTGACTACGTGCCCGGAAATTTGGAATCTTGGTATCGACAGTTCGGACTTTTCCAATTAGAACGGACGGAGATTCATGACCGCGCGTTCGGCCGCGAAAGCCTCAGCTCACGCTCCGCGTTGCCGAGGAGCCCGGAACGAGTGAAAGAGTGCTGCTCGTACTTTTTCTCCTCGCGCGCAATTTTCGAAATTGTCTCGCTTACTCACGGTCGTTTCCGGAATCTCAAATCGCCCGAGATTTTCTTTGTCTCCTTTTTATCCCACCACTCTGTAAATTACAAGCACTTGACGTTGTTCATTTTTTTGTTCTTCACGAAAATCATGTAATTGTGTACATTGACGAGGGGCGCGTGGAAATATTTAATTCAAGTTTTTTTTATAGATTTTCAGACACACGAGTTGAGCCTTTTTGCTGCCAGGTTTTCTTTTATTACCAGATTTATGGCGTTTAAATTCCGGTGGGAAACGGAATGAACTGAACATGTCGTCTTCATTCGCTTCGTAATCAAATCTCCAAACACGTTTCAAGGGGATCGAAGCATTCTTGTCCTCCTGCTCGATCAACGGCTCTCACTCTCTCTCTCTCTCTCTCTCTCTCTCTCTCTCTCTCACCATGTTCTCTGATATTCTCGGCCTTACATCGACGTGATTCGTACTCTCGACATTTTTTCATGGTCGCAAACTCGAAGTTGTCGAGTCTTCGATCAATGGGCTCCTTAAGTATTTAGGGTCCAGAATATTCAAGGCAAAGTAAGGAAACATTGGAAACCGGGTCTCTTGGAAACTTTATCATTCGACAACGCAGATGCGATTTTGGGGGCCCTTCGAAGACTCCATCTTTTGAAACCGGGAAGTACTGGTTGGCCGGTTGATCTTGTTCGAAGGGAGTTGATAACTTTTATCACATGTCCTTCCTCTGCCCTGAGAGGCTATCGCAATTTTTTAACAACCTGCTGTTATAAATTAGGATTATTTTCCAAATTTCAGGATAATTTCTTCATAGAAAGTAGAAAAAAAGATTCATACGCTTTTATGATCGGAGATTTAGTCTAATGAACATTTGAATGAAAGTATAAGAATAATGGTCAGTACGAGCAATGACGGGTGAAATAAACTGATGAAAACAGTCATTCATCCTAAATTTTAACTTTTACAAGGTACGCAGAATTTTGAAATAATTTTGTGAATTAAGTATGAGTAAGGAATCTCAACTTATATTATTCAGATAAAAATCTATCGTTATATATTAAAATGCACGACTGTGTGGGGCGTTGGAAAGAGCCCGTTTGCCAGGTGGCGGCGAGACGAGAAGGGAAATGAGAGGGTAACTTTCTCCGGTGATTGCCCCACTAACCGGGATTCGAAGAGTTCTACGCCAAGTCGAAGATTTCTACGCTCCAGTCTTATATACAGCAAAGGCTCTGCCTTATAACCTTCTTGCGTTCCGTTTTTTTTTTATACCTCAACAGTTTTCACTCTCACCCTCTCTCTCTTTCCCTCTTTTCCTCGCATCCTGACATCGTCCCGTTCTTTTGTTCGGTCCCTCCGTTCTCTCCTCCGACGTGCCATTCCTGTTCCCTTCATCATTGTTCAGCGATTTTTTCGACGTTTTTCACAACCTCTCTTTAACATTCTCATACATCAATTTTATCTGCTTCTTTGACGCATTTTTCATGCGAACTCCATTTTGTGTCTGCTAAAAAAAAATAAACGATTTTTGCGACGGTTATGGATTTCAACGTTCACTCGTATTACATTACTACGGTAAAATGTAAAGTTCGTTCACGCCCAAAAGAATTATGTCCTATTATCTCGAAATATTCATTTAATTTTTTAGTATTGATCGATGAAAAAAAATAACCGCATCGCTTGAATGTTGTTCAGGTAAACTGATCATTGAGGTTTTTATAAATAAACAAAAGAATTGCGATTTTCTCTCTCTTCCAATAGCACGAACCGTATGGAACAAAGTTTCATGGAGACCTGCACAAAGGCATGTGTACGATAATCGAGTTTCTACGTGTGACAATCCGTAATCGCATCCATGCGGTAATTCAAAAAATGACAAGTTTTGCTGAGCAATGATAAATAGAGAAATTTAGATTGGCGCATTTGGCACATCGCGCTAATATGACGAGCTCGTAGCTGTGACGCTGTTGAGAAAGTTACTTTTCTCGTTGCGGTCGAACGTTCGGAAACAAATTTCATTACGTTTCTATCTCTCGTGTATTTTTCTTTGAGTTTTCAACGGCCAAGCACTCTCGAAAATTGCGCTACTCCAGAGACGAATCCTCAACGTTGATTGGTTAGATATACGAGTACATATTGCCAGGTGGATTCCCTCTTCGAATCTCATTAACTACGAACAGTGCATCGCACTCTGGCATCCCGCTCAATAGTAGTTGACTTAATTATCGTTGCCTCACGATTACACGCACCGATAGTGAATATTTGGTCAACGCTTGTCAAGTTTGTTACGAAATTTAGTGTTTATTACTTTTGACTCCACGGTTACTGTTCTAGGGTTAATAGGCAATTGTGAACAAGAAAACTCGATGTATTGAGTAACAAAAAAAATTAAATTTCTTCTCGTCATCTCCAAGTTTATGTAAGTCCTCCATGACAATACCTGTATTAGAACTCGTCGTGTCGAAGCACATGGCTTTTATTCCTGTAGTCAAATTCCATTTTTCCAATGTCTTGGAAATTATTGCGGCTTGATTTTCTCCTGTTCTTTGTTCGAGTTTCGGGACACCAAGCAGTTGTTCCGTATCGAGACCGCTTATAACGATTGGAAGCCTTTCAACCTTTGCCACGATTGATAATACCTGCGAGGATTTTTCCATCCCAATGAACTGTCAATGAGTTCGCTGTTTGTATGCCACTTTTCATATCTTCTGCCCATCGAAGTATCTAAGTATCTTGCCCATCGAAGTTTTGGAGGATCCTGAGTAATTGATTTCTACAGACTCGCAATTGTTACAAGTCAAAGAAAAATGATGGGGAAGTTCGGACAAGGATGAAATTCAAACTGGGAGTGGCGATCTGGGTGGTTCAACTTTAATTATAAAAATAAAGTAGGAGAAGTAATTCTGTAAATGGTGACACCTGCACAAGGTCTTGGGTCTTTTGATATAACTCAAGTTGCAGTGCGCGATGTAGAATCCCGTAGAGGAAGTTGCACCCCGAGCTTTTGTTCATCCCGGTCATGTTTTCGCGATGCTGTCCGAACGGCATCTCTTTTCCCCTGCTCTCCTTCCTAGCTTTCTCTCTCTCTCTCTCTCTCTCTCTCGCCGGTCGCCATTTATACACGTATTTGCTAGCGGACACTAGAGTAGCTTTGCCGGTGGAGTTCGTATGGTTCTGGAATTTCACATTATACCTACGTGCCAGGTCTTCGCCTCGGATTTGGCGCCGTTGAATTTTCAACCCTCTAGTATCACGACATCTCGCGTATACAACCAAAATCCCCTTTCGCATACATTCTTCATCCCAATCTCACCTGGCGAAGCTTTTTCGATTATGCGAGGGCCAGTAATCCCCTGACAAATATCCCTGAAAATGGACTGAGCTCGTGCGTTCTTCTCGTAAATCGAAAATATTAATATCTTTATGTTGAACGGTGCAGACCATTCGCGGTCCGATTGTACACCGATCGCAGAACAAAAAAATTACGACACGTGATCAAAATCGCAGCCTTATGGCTTAGATTGAAAAATTAAAAAGATAGGACAGAATCAAAATTAACCCTAGAACGACAACCCTTTCTTGAAGTTGAAATATCAGTAAAAAATGCGGTAAAACGATTAAAAATGAGGGAACGAAGGGAAGTAGGTTCTAGGATTAATGTGAAACGAGTAGTTCTGAGGTTTCCTGAAAATATTTAACAATAACTTCCGTTGAGGTAAATTCCACATATTGAGGTGAGGGATCACTCGCTATCTCGCCTCGGTGAGTTTGAGAGAGATAGCTCCAATTTTCGAAATTGAATATTTTCGATACGGTTCGGCCGACTGATCACTCACCTTAATCGTCAAAAGTTATTTTTTAAAACGAACTTCGGTCTGATATTGCACATATTTTTTCCGTAGCATGAACCTCAACAGTGACTAATCAGTTTCGTCTTTGTTTTACTTTGTTGCAGGTAAGAAACTTTGATGTCAAAGTTTTCTTATTTATATTTTTCTTCACGCCCGTTGGAGCCGATTTCCTTGTCTTTGTGAGTATACACGAATACATTTGTAAAAGGATTACAGCATTTATCAATCGTTCAACGATGCAGATGAATGTAAAATTCTATGCGTCCGCGATTTGAAGGCCCGAGTTTAAAATCGAAATGAATTACGGAGGTTATGTTCTTTGGAAGTTTTCAATAGCCTGTCCCCCGAGTTCTGTGTGGGGTAAATCATCCAGTTGTTGGCCTTTCAACGCTGCTTTCAACTAAAACAATAGAGTGGACATCTAAAGACTCGGTAGACTCTCGGGACAAGTATAGTTGACAGCTCTTTCGTCCGCTGGCCCAAGATTCACCCGAGTCTCAGCAACAACAAATTTACTAGTTCAGGATTTCCCAGAAGGGGGATCTGGCCAATAGAATTTCCATAAAGAGGATTTAGAGAAAAAACATAAATTTGAAACGTCGAATTTGAATATCGAGGAATTATTATTATCGCTTATAACTCGTTTTCGGTCACACAGCAACGGAGGACTCGAGCTCGCTGGAACTTCTACTCCACGGAATAATTTTTAATATGTAAACGGTAATAATGCATTTTGTCCGAGGCTAGGCAGCCTCAACCTGTGAAACATCTTGGTATATGACGAGTAGCCCAAGCGTGACTTCCATCCTAACGAAAGCTTTTATTTCTCTCCCTCCCTCCGAGTCTTTTATGACTCGGGAATTTTTTGATGGGAGAATCTTTCTTTCCGGCAGCAGAAGAAAAAATGCAAAAAAAAATCATCTTGCGACCAGCTTAGAGTGCGTGATTGTGTTTAAACTTCTGCCTTCATCCCCCTGTCCCGAATTTATGCACATCGCACAGTGCGTTGTAAATTTCAACCGGTGCTCAACGTTGACGTAATTTTACTTACGGGAATTGCTTGGGTTTTACCCTCTGGTACAGTTTTTGGTACACGTTTGAGTATGTAGTGACGGAGAGAGTTGCGATAGGCTATGAATTTATTACGATATTATACTAACGTATCCGGGTCTAAACTTTTCGTAATTAGGATCCAGTTTGATAGGAACTTTAGAAAGATTATCGTTCCGAAAGCTCCACAGGGTTTTGAGTGTAATATATTTTCATTACTCCTAGGCGAAGCATTTTTTATCCGTCTCACAAGGGGAAGAGTGATTCGATGACTGCAATAACTGATTAGCCTCGGAATATGTGTTGAAAAAAATGTAATCGTCGCGTAGACGCCGTTGATGAATTCATTTCTTTAGAAATTCTTTCTTGCAACTCAACAAGGATTTACCATGTTTGTGGATAACGACATTGCAGCTTGGTATCTAAAGTTTTGGTGTATTTCTCGGATCTTTCAAACGACGTCTTTCGCAAGGGAGTGTAAAATTTTCTCGGTGCGGTGGCTCCCGGCATTGCCACAGGAATTTCGAACGAGATGAGAATTTTTAGTTGATACAAGGTCGACGTATTGCACGTAGCGGGATTCTGTAAATCCAGGCTGTTGTATTCCGTATATAGAATTAAATTTGTCCCTCGACCACATACTCATGTCATTTATTCGTTTTTTCTTTCCTTTTGTTTTTCGAACTTTGCTTCGTCCTGCGTTCCTCTCCCAGGTCTCAGGTTTTTGGTCGCGCGTATGCACACATCTTCGGACATTGTTTCTCGACTTCTCGTGAGTGTGGGTCTTTCGCGTTCTGTCGAAAAGAGCCACGACTGAAAGCCGCGTCGGCTATGTACAATAACAACAACGAACGATCGTGACGAGAATTAAAAATGGTGGATGCGTTTCGTGCATCCTTGGATAATATGCGGCGCAATGCCGAATGCCAGCACGAACATGAACAAGCCTTCCCCGGACTTTTTCAATGTCTGCATATGTATATGTGCCTCTGTGTAGATATATTGCATATGTTTTTGTTGCTTGCACGATCTGTATTGTGGAGTAGCCACACATTATATACATATATTTGAAGATCGTGCGATGCAACTGTTACCTACCTTGCTTACATGTCTCTCTGTTAGCCCCAGACTTCTCCTCCTTCTCTTTCGTTTCTTCCTCATTTTCCGCCCCTTCATTCTTCCCCCTGTCTCCTTGTACCTTTCCCCTTACCGCATTGTGTTATCAAGCTTCGTTGCTTTTTGTGTGTTATTGGAGAAGTACTCCCGCATAGCAAGCAACCGAGTGAAGTTTCCATTCTTCCTACGTCTGACACAAACATAAATAAGGATAAAGCTGTTCAGACTTTCACTTCAGGGCCTACGTCTGTCAACCGTGAAGCTACAATTCAACTTCGTTACTCCAGTAGATAACGAGTCTTATTGAGGGTTATTAATGTACTGAAATAGCAGGTAGTTCATCATTTTTTTTCACCGGTTATTATTCATCGTTAAGATGGAAACTGATCATAGTCGTTTGTCTTGTGCTTGCGTGTCACTGTTGACGAAAATTTCGAACCAGGGAGTATTTATTTAATTTTTAATCCGTTAAAGGAGCAAGTAAAACCTCCAAATATACTCACCTGCATGCAGACTAAATAGTGCAACCTGGTGGCGAGTATGTTTTCGTTTTCTTTTGCACATGAAATTTCTAATTAATTGCTTGCCACGGAACATCTATGGAGCTTAAGAAGTAGCGGCCAATGTGAGTTATCAAAAAGAATCCTCGTCCGATATTTCTTTTATTTATAAATTCAAGTTGTGTCGAAAATAATGGGACAAGATCATGTAGACGGATAAATATTTTTTTTTTAATGCTATTGCCTTCTTAAGTGATGCCAAATCGACGGTTTTTTTTTCATGTCGCCTGAACGGGCGACCGCCTTATTTTCATTTCTCGTTTGTTCGTCTATTATCCGCACTACGAAAGATCTCCTCGTGATGACATGTACCGACCTTAGATCCCAAGGGTTTTGCTACATGTTGGCAATGTTCCCGACGATGTAGGGGGAAAGAGACTAACCAGGACAATGAAACAGAGAAATCTGTTCACGTATCTACATCCTATTTTTAAAAGAGCGTCTTTTCATCTCGTTGCCTTCATATTACATGAAAGCACCTTCGACTCGCGAGCACAACTCTATATTTTCCCTCCTCCCGTTGATACACGTTCACCTATACACCCACGGTTTTCATGTGCTTATTGCGTATTTTCGCATGTCATTTGTCCCTTTCCAATGTTATATATCAGGTGGAAAACCAGCTGGGACTCTCTCTGCATTGTTGGATTGTAGCTGCTATTCACCCGCCTTCGACACATCGCCTGGATGTTTTTTTCATTGCTCATTGTTTTTTGGCTGATTATTTACCTTCTTTTTCTCGTTCGTCAGGCCTGGCAATAGCTTTGGCAGTGTTGTAATGCCAAACTGTCTTTCTCCGGTGCTGCTCATCTTTCACGTTGAACTTAGCCTTCACGTTTTATCAATGAACGTACTCGCACTGTCTACCCTGGGAAATGCTCTTGCGTAAATTCCGTGCTCAGCAAGTATTGCTATAGTTTCGACAAATACAAACTGCCCCGTGAAATTGCACAAACTCATGCGATGGAGGAGTAAATTCAATTTCCTAACCATCTTCATAATGGAATCGATGTATCAAGTTTGTTGCTCATCTCAAGTCATTTGTGACCGACGTATTTCAGTATCTTGCCTAACGATCATTGAACGTTTCGACGTTTGATCCGAACTATTGACATGTTAGTGACGCGACGTCGTTCCCTGGGTGCATTTTTTTCAAGAAATGCTGACTTTTTCACTCGCCGTGGAGAGGAAAAGTAAATGCTTTGAAACATCCACGTCTGTCGTCAAGCGTGAAATTGAAAAGGTCTCCCTAGCTGTAACGATGCATGGTGCTATGAGAAAAAAACTAATGGCTAGTAAAATGAGCATATGCTCGAAGAGTCGCCCGCTATTTTATTGCTTGGGAAGGAACAAGGAAAGAGAGAGACAAAGTTTCCATGCAGTGTGACAACGGGATCGAAGATTTTAACGGCGTAACTGGAAAGTAAATCCGAGCGCCGTGTTCGCCCCTTATCTCCAGGAGCTAGGGGATTTCGTGTTTCCGTCTTCGTTGAATAATCTGGCCATCCCCCTTCAATCTTCCTTCTTTTCGTTTCCTATATCACGTCGAAGCTTTTTTTTATTCCTAGTCCCGTGACATTTCATTCTATGGGGGTTGGCGTGGATAAGCAAGGAATAAAAGACACAGAGAACCTCGCGAACCAGCCCCAAAGGCTCTCCAATCGAATACACAGGTATACATTGGAGTATATACATATGGCACTTACGAGAATGATCGTCAGTCCTGCCACTAGTCGTTGGAGTCAGTCTCGAGTGGAATCTTCACGACCGCATTGCCGACGTCGTCTTCATTCTCCTCTTCCTTTCCTTGTTCATTTTCTCGCGAAACTCGAAAGGAGGAAGCCAACTTTTCATCCTTGATTTTACTCACCATCTCGTTTCATTTTATTCTCCTTTGCTTCCTTTTTCACCTCGCATTTATGTACGTTCACACGTATACACGCCGCGAAGCGCATTGCCCCAATCGCACCACCCGAACTCTCGGTTTTTCATCGCTCTCTTTTTCTCCATTTCTCTCACTCTCCCTCTTATCTCAAGTGCGTCTTCTCGAATATATACACGATGGACTTTCCCCACTCACACTCGATATTGGCGAACCAAAGACGTCCCTGACGAGTGGCACTCCAAAAGTGAGAACTTCTTTCAACGACTATGACCACGACGATCAGGAAGATGAGATCTACTCGTATCCATCCGTACTACTCGGCTACCAAGTTTCTCCGATTTGCCGCAAAGTGTTGGACGTACGATTATTGGAAAGTTCGAAGCAATTCCGGCACGCCACCCTGCAAAAATATATATTTCCAGGACTCCGCCGCACCATCAGCCAGTTTTTCCGACAGTTGTTGGCTCGCTGAACCACCGACCATTAGGATACCTAGTGCTTAGTCAGCCCTACTCGACGGAAGAGCAGTCTACCCGACCGGCTGCGTTTTATGCTTTTGTGTGCGGTGATCCCTCCTTTTTTTCGTTATGGAAATTCCGTTCAGTTCATACTTGAATATAATCTCGTGTGATCGACCCATTGAGCAATGGATCATATCCCAATCGACTCTAACCTCATCCTGCATCTCCTTCTTCAGTCTGATCTCATAAAAAAAGTTTGACAAAAAGATGAAATAATACTTCTGGAACACTCATATGCTGTTTCACATGTTCAAACTTTTCACACTAGACCCAAAAGTTATCGAATTCACAGCTTATTTTAAACGCGAGCCTTGCACCGTTCGTTGCTCGTCATTTTCTTATTTTATTTAATCAAAATCATGTACATATCCCCTTCGAAAATTCGCTCGTTCGCGTTTTCTCGTTCCGAATTTGGTGAAGATTCCAGTAGTTGGCTTTAGGAGTCATGAGTGAGGGCGCTGCTCTTGGAAAAGAGATAGAGTCGACATATGCAGGATATCAGTCGTTCCAGATCTCTGAGAGCAGAGATGCTACATCTTTGCCTTGCAGCGTATTATATTCGACCAGGGAACTTTATAACGTGCATTCTGAAAAGACCTTCCAGACGAAGTGCCCACTATGACTGGCTATAGAAAAAAAAATCACCCGTTTCTTGTATATTTTGGGCAAACGAAATTCCCGAGATTTCCGTATGGAATTTGTGAAAAAAGGCGAGGGAAAACGGATAGGAAAAAAAATGGAAATGAACAGTATATATGCCCGATGCCCAGGCGCAAGTTTACAAACCTTTGTGCACATATAAAACCCCTAACGTGTGTTCAACAACCCTGATTTTTTTCTCTCTTTGGTACTTCCACTCATCGCGTTTCGTTGGCCGTCCTCTTTTCATCGTTTCGTTTCCTACCTCTTCCTACGCTTCGCAGAGCTCGTGTCCTCTTTTCCTTTATATCTCGTATATACACATATATATACAGCGAGAGAAATAAAACTCTTGAGTAGGTGAGGTATCTTTTTCATGAGATTTTCATTTATCAAAAATGTTGAGATCTACTCCAGTGGACTGTATTCCATGATGCTGAATTTTGAATGGATACCATGATGTGAATTGACGATTACGATAATAATCCCTTTTATTATCGCGAAGCTACTCTTAGAAAATTGAATACACGGTATTTTCGTTCTTATTTTACCTCGTTCCGTGCTACGTTCCTGTTGCTATACTCATGATCTGTGGGTGAAATCATGGCTGGTAAGTATGCGCGTATGCTCCGGAAAAGTCCAAGTTGTGAATCGAAGTGGTTAGGATATAAATGTTTGATAAAAATCCATTATCAGCTTAATTGCGAGTCATATTGTCGCGCCATGTTTTTGCAAGGTACCTCGTATCTTTAGATTTTGAAACTATCCGTGAGGATGAGACTCGAATACGTCGGATGTGCGAATCGTGTCGATTTCGCGCTACCCCACGTATTTTTTCTTTTTCTTTTTCCTTGAGGCTCATGAGGATTTTACGGGCTCGCGAGAGATCCAGACGGAATCGACACGTACAAGGAAACCACATAGTGTAATGAGAACGCGTGAGAACTACCGGATGCATACACCAAACCCTCTCGTTTACCCTCTCACCTCCACGGTGCTCGACCGGTAGAACGTATTCAAAATTCGATACGCCCACGCGGTTAGAAGATGCTTCTTGCGCGAACCTATTCTTCTTATGCCTTGTCCTTTTCGTCCCTTTCTGGTCGAATCGTTAACGAGAAGAAGAAGCTTTTTTTGGTAATTTTGAGCGGCGAAGTATAATTATCCAGATTCCTAGTTAATTGTAATTTGTTTTTTTCTACGACATTAATTCGCTTTGTATTGGATAGGTTGTTAGGCGAACGGGTAGGAACGTCTATTTCTTCGTTGACGTATTTCGTGCGGACAGATATCTTATTTGGTTGACGCTATTTCTCAGCCGCTTTGAGCGACTTGTACATACCTCGTTCGCATTGAAATCACGTCCTACTCGATCGGAAGAGGGGTCTACGTCCTTCTTCTTCACTTCTGCTCTTCCCTTTAACTGCTGACACCGCACGCTCGCTGCCTCTCTCTCTTTCGTTGCTTCTGTGTACTCGCGCGCTTATTCAGCTGCCGTTCCGCTTCTTTGCAAGATCGGAGATCGTGTCGAATACATATGACATACAACTTTTATGTCTTATGTGTCATCGTATATCGCGACTGTGGCCAATGTGTATGAGGGAATGAAAAGGTGACAGACCGACAACGTGAGGAGGCATCATGGGCGAGAAAGGAAAGGAAACACCTCGCGGTATCTTTCTCTTATTCCAAAGCCGTTTTACAGTATACAAGCGTGATTCTTAACGTCCTAGCGTATCCGGTACGATGCTGGGAAAACACGATTCCGTATAGCTCTTACAGTCCGAATGCGCGCTATTTATTGATTTATTTTTCCTCTGCAAAACTTTTATTTTATTCATTAAACAACACGATTTGTAATAATTTAATCGAAAATTTCAGATCACAGCAGTCAACCGATTGATCGGCTTTTTAGCAACATTTTCCTCGTATACTCATTCCTTTTGTTTTTACATCGTAAAGGTTAAAAGTTACGGAACCTACGACAACTATTGGAATTTTGAAAAAGTCTGCAGTCCTCGTAGATGGACAAAAATTTATTCTTTTCCTCATATGGTTCACGTCTTCTGTGTGGCTTTGAAAGGACTGTGACTGAAACTCGATTCTTTCTTCCCATCGGGAGAAAGTTTCGTTGCCTACGCACACACATGTGGCAAAGTACCGTGAATCGTCGTAAACTTTCAATCTATTTTTACGTCATAACTATCACGCGAAAAAAGCCTGAATTTATGATCGTCACTGACATCTATCATTGCCATACGCGCACAGACATTTCCTGCATACACACGCGACGAGAATTTTTCACTTTCTCCAAAGAATCTCATTCCATGCTGCATTTTCATAGGATAAGTCAAATGTTTTTAAAAATAATTCTTCAATTTTTTATACGCTCTTAGTCATAATAACGATGAGAAAAGGATAGGCTAGTTCTTTCAGATTAGCAGTGTTTGTATCTCGTTTCCGTGTACTGCACAGATTATTCAATCTTGTTCTTAAGACTCGAACTACGATGGAGTCCTCAAATGGAATTCCCGACAACTGGAGGTTGAGAAAACTACAACGATCGGTGGCCAAGCAGCATCGTGGAAATCCTCGAAAGGCTCTGGTATATTCGAACACTAGTACTGTTCGTTCTCTTCTTTGAGACACCCCGTCTCATCGTAAATCTTAAAATCATCCCCGAGCAGGTCTTGACTTCTCCTTTTGTCATGGTCTGCCCGGCATAATGACGTATAACGACGTCAAAGGTTCGTTTTTTTTTTCGTAGATCCGTTTGTTCTCTAATTTGAACGGGACTTGAAAATACTTCAGATGCACATATTGAAGTAAATTCCGTATTTAATGTGTGACGCGAAATTTAGTCAGAAGTTGTCTCCAACTTGATTACATACGCGTGCCTTGTCTGGAAAGTAGTAAACTCACATGCTTCCTGGTATTCCGAAGAATCTTTTGATCCTTTCAAGTTTCTGCTTCCAATTTTGTGTTGAATTATATTTAATCAATAATTCAAACTCGGTGGCTGTGATTAGCTTTTCTGTACATCAAATTTTTTCTATTTGTCATCGTCCAACTTTTCGTTTGCTGCAGTACACTCGTCGTACTGCTGATTGACTCTGTACAAATTTATCTTCAGTCGCTGAATAAACTACGTCAGTGTCGTCAATCAACACCGGGAGATGTGTGCACAAGAACGTTGGAAAAACATTTTTTCAAACTCATCTGTGCGAAAAAGAACTCGCTTAAGACTTCTTTGCCTCCGACTCGCTCTAATACAGGATCCCAAGTTTGATCGAAGATGATTGATAGTCCCTTACTTTCTCGTCATGGAACAGTATCGGTGAGGCCTCTTTACTCACCGCTATATATAATATATATTTATACAAACGCATGGACGTATACTGTATGAGAAAGTAATATTGATTCTTCGAAGGATCCGCCCCTCAGCGGTCACACGCGAGCTTTTCATCATCTCAAACTCGAACGTTTCGCCCTCCTGCGAAACTGCTTTGTCTCTCTCTCTCCCTCTCCACATTTTATTTTTTGTTTCTTTTCGCGGTTCTCATTGTCCGTATTTTCGCTCCTTTACTTTCATCTGGAATAAAATTACTTTGGATTTATCATCCTTTTATTGCCAGTGGGTCGTAAACTTCGGGAGCTCGGTGCGCGCACTCCGCAGTCTCACCATCGCGGCTGAACTCCGAGATGATCGTCGCTCTCCGACGAGTTCATATTTGCAACTTTTTGCGCAAATTTTACTACTCCCCGAGCTCTAGATCTGAGAACCCTCCGACGGAGTAACTTTCGAACAATGATGAAATATGCAACATAATTCTTACGTCCATTCAAGTGTTTACATGAGAGGAGAAACGATCAACGGATGCAAAAACGTTGAAATATGCACCCAAACGCTTATGATTCATCCGCCAAAATTCGCCATGTGATTCTTTATTCGATTCAGTCAATTCTTCTCGAAAAATCAATTTTTCTCAGAATACCTATAAGATTTCGGACCATGCTATTGTTAAATATCTTGCCGTGATCAGTATAGTGCTCGACTGCGATATTGACTCTTGAATACTGTTCGATTATTACTGCTGGGCTTTGAATGAATTTTTTGTGTCAACAATACACGGTGGACCAGCACTGACTCCATTCACGGTGTTGGATTAATTCAGCAATATGCAATTTGGCTGGGGATTCCAGTTATATTGACTAGTCGGCATATATATAGCAAGGGAAGGGAATTGGTTGCGTCTACCTCAAGGGGATACCAGTTCCGCGGAATCATTCGATTTGCCAATAAAAATATTGGGCAAAGTCTCATCAGTGAGAATTCGTGACGTAGGCAAGTTTTCATGAATACTTGAAGTAATTGTTTTTCTATTCCATCAGAACCCATTCATCCTTGTCATCGTTCCATCGAAAATTTACACTCTGGCATCCATTCAAAGTTTTCTTCGTACATAGAGTCCATGGTGAACCCGATATATATCTGCAACAAATTGTATTCACTGCGTCCAGTATTTATGTTCGTATAGTTTGAAACAGTAAGCTTTGCTATTCGGTAACGTGTATTACCAGGATTCTATATGCCAATCTCCATACCTCCGTATCGTAGGAATCTAAGAACCTTCTCACGTATACCGTCGAGTATTCATTGCGAATGCAGCATGAGCATCCATTGTACACTTGAAGAGTTATGTGTTTGTATTTATACATACATATATCAGGGTGTGTCATTCCAGAGCAACATTTGTTGGATCAGCGCTGTTGCAAAAATCTTTGATCGACACTTATAAGCTCATTTCAAATAAAGGATCGCACTGGTGAAATAATATTTTTGTATCCTCAACCGAAATGACGTGTTTCATTGAATTAATACTGAAAATGAATTCGGAAAAAATATAAATCCAGTTCATTTCACGCTGCAGCACTTCTCGATAGAATTCCATTTAAGAAAATGCCGGTTCGCCAAGTCTGTCGTTCAACTGTTTCGAAATTGCTGGTTCAGATATGTAACTACGTTCAGAGTAAAAGCTGCTAGGTTGAAGCTCGAACGTTGATCTTTTCGCGATTTCTGGAGGAATCAACTTTGTTTTTTTTTGTTTTTTTTTGTTTTTTTTTTTCATTGAACTCGCGCAAAAAGTTGAGTCGAAAAATGGAGAAGCTGGATGGAAGTATCCACTCAATTCAGTGTAGAAACGACGGCGCACGAGTTTTAGCATTTCGTGCGAGAAGACTCCGAGGATGATCCATGCTTGGATGGAGATTGCGCTATTGGAAAATCAAGTCGACATATATAACCTTGACCATGTAGAAAGTAAGTTTTCTAAGGGAGAACTTGAAGGAGTATACGAGCAAACGGTTGGTTGAAAAATATCAAGATCCAGGATATAACACATGCTGTAGACAATCCACGAGAGTCAGTATCTTAGAGAAGCAGAGTATCATCCGTGTCTGCTATACCGTATGCCTATAAGTTGTCTCTGTTGGCCATGCAACGAGATCGTAAATATCGTCCAGCGAGACAACAAGGCAGCGGTGGATAGAAAGCTTCAATCCTCCCGTTCCGTCGAAAAAACATACCTACATATATATGTGATTATATATGTTATAGACTGTAGGACAAGACGAAAGAGTCACGAGAGATGGGGAGTCGAGGGTGATCGTTCATCAATCACCCTCTTTCTCTCCCTCTCTGTCTTTTCGACTATGGGAATTCCCAGCAGTCTCACAGCAAAGCGTATGATCGGACAGGGCAGTCTATTAAATATAGATATGTATATATTTCAATATATTGAAGAATCGTGATCAAAGCGAAAGAGAGAAAGAGGAAAGTGACAAAAAAAGTTGTAGCAAAACCGTGATACACCCGCAGTGGGAATAAATCCTGGCCAAGGATATTTGTCTCACCCCAAGGTTGCTGTTTTAATTTGTGTTTCGTTTCCTATGAGTAACGAGGAATCAGTGACGGAAGTTGAATATTCCTGTGACAGAAAAACTGATGCATGGTTTAGAAAAACATAGTTGATCTTGCTGATGCGGCGACGGAACGAGAATTTGATCGACTTTCGTATTCCTATTGCGTACATGTTAATTTATACTTCTGAAGCTTCTTCGATATCAGGTTTTAACTGTTAGAGCAGCTTCAGTTGGATTAAGCTGGAATTTCATTGATTTTTTTGCACTGATTTGGATCAAAGTTTCTTCTCCCCGCTACACACGTTCAAACATTATACAAATTGTATTTCTGTGATCGGAAGGTTACTTCGCTACGACAAATATTTACACTGAACCTTTGCTCTTTTTGGAATGCAGGTATGGCACCCGTAGTATCGCACTAACGTTATCGAAACCCACGTGCACACATATTCTCACCATGCCCATTTTGGGCATCGGTGGTTTCGACAAACAGCCCATCGGGCTGTTTGTCTGCATTTGAATGTATATGAACGGAAGATCGGTTCAGTAGACCTTGTAGATATATATCATGGCCGTGGCCGTGGTTTAATGTACGAGACAGTAGATTAAATTAGCGACACAGTTTATATACGTTTATGTATGTGTCTGTTCACCAGAAGCAACACTATTTACGTTTCTAATAAGCGTGCATGAGAGAGAGCGCGAGACAGAGAGCGAGGGACAGAGCGAGAGAGAGAGAGACGGAGAGTTACGGTGGATGATGAGACACGTGCCCGCATAAACAATTTGGCATCGATTGTAAACCGGTGGACAGAGTATCTACTATTCGTACGATAGTCTACCCAGCTGCCAATTCTACTCTCAACAGAGTTATTTGGCGAAGTACAATTCCTATCGGGAAGAGCAACGTTCCATGTAGAAACCCTAGCATGCTTAGAGTTCCGAGGGACCCATATAACTCAACGAAACCCCTTTCCTTCGCTTACACCATTCATTCTCGTCCTCAAAAACTCTCGCCAAGGGTTTCCGTGCGGATCCCTCGGGATTATCGATCCGTTGGAACATTCATCTTGTCAATCCTGGCCTTTCTAAAAGTCCATTACCCAATATCAAAATATTCGTATATTTTAATATTACACGCAACCCGCAGTTCTTTTGCCCCGCCAACATTCGATCTAACGTTTTCTTGCTCACACCGTGACCCATCAAGGGGTCATGAAAAATTACACACATTTTGTTATTTTTTTTTTTGCAAACGAATAAGTAGTCTGTCCTCGAAGTACATCCTACTTAAACTAAGAGTAGTGGACCAAGTTTCCAAACTCTTGCTTATGATTACCGCAGTGAATTCAATTTTCAAAACCAATCTGCCATTTTGAATAGATGAAGCTTTTGCTCTCTATAACGTCCCGTTTATAGAGGCGAATATCAGTTAAATGAGGATTACCTTTCATCATATCTATTTTTGATTGAACAGACTTCGACACTATTAGAGTAGAATTCAGGGAACATATAATTAGATAATTGGATCAGAGATTCTAATAAATATGAGATTTCACCAATGAAGTATAATCGCCGTTTTCATTCGCTCCTCATCTGTATTGTGCTCGGAATGGTAATGCTGTTTTGTCTTTGTGCATATGATCGACTTTTTGGGGTCTTGGTGTTTTCTTATATAAATAAAAAAAAGTGCAGAATTCAAGCATGTCGAATGTCATGGTCGTAATCGTGTCATAAAATGAACACTTTGCGCGTTTACCAATTCTCTTCAATGTGTTTTCGCGTCCTGCTGAATTATCGTATTTATTCAATCAAAGGCACACAATTGGCCATTAGCATTGATACTTTGCTTTGAAAACGGCGAGTAAATATTTAACGTGAGAATCCTCAGCAGAGAGGGATTTCTACTAAGCGCACGGGAGTTATGAGCGGAAAACTTTAATCGTCTCGGGAAGAACTCTTTGATTTGTCGCTCCTGAGTAAACCGCCCGCGGATAGGGGAGGGTTTTAATGAAATTGCTTAATCTACCATTATTTACTGCGCTTCGCCCACCGGAGGCCGATATTTATCCGCTCGCAGTTTATACAAATACCGAGTCCGGGGAGGTTCCTTTTCGCGGTAGTGGTCGCAACATAACCGGAGCCAACCGTGGACAATACACTCTTTCTCTCTTATTTCCGTATGTATATATATGCTATGTATACTATCTATATATACTAGTAATTAAGCGTATTATATACTGACTTTCAACTCTATACTATTTACATCTTTTCGCATTAAAATTGAATAAGAGGGGCTTAAGATATGAAAAGAAATTAATAAAATGAATGTACAAAAAATCGCTAGAATGAGAATAACATTGAGGGGGGTCATATTTTGTCGTCTGTCTGTCTCTCTCTCTCTCTCTCTCTCTCTCTCCCTGTTTTTCCCATGGTCCCCGAGATGTACGTAACTTTTACATTGAGCTCGGTACCAGCAGAAACGCACAGGACACGACTCAAAACTCTGTGCCCTCTTGTTCCTGAGGGAAATATGTCGAGAAGCACGAAAGGCTGTTGAGAGAATCACGAGAATAGCTCCACCGTGACGCCAGATGCTTTTCGAACTTTTATTTTTTACCTCACCCCTCTTCAGCCGTTTGGTTTTGTTTTTTCCGGGCTCTGTATTCATTGGGGCTTTTCTCATGCATTGCCATAAAATCATTTTGTTTCTTTCCATTTGCTAGATTAATCCGGTACAACCTCGAAAACATATCTGACTTACGAACAATTTAATGGACACACTGTTGCAGTTTCGAGGCATCAGATATGCTTGCAATCGTAGAGAAATAACGTCAATTCCAGTGGCCTGCGGGAGCAATGTTTTTTGTTTCCCTCAGGAAAATTCCCTCGTGGGAAACACGCAGGTGTGAGACCGGGAGACCAACTTGCCGATTGTTTCATTCCTATATTATGAAATTATATTCGCAAGATACTTCTCTTCCTCTCAATTCTTCACTGAATTATGAAGAAACTTAGGTATTCCAATTTATCGTTTTAAATTCGGACGTTTTTATAATTGAGAATCGTCCGGTCTACCTGTCACTATGGATAATATTTATAGGCAATGGAGTGGCTCTTTGACAATGGTTTCGAAATTTTTTCGGCAAACTTGTTCTGTTTCGAATTTTTGAATACCCGCAAGCAATGGTACGGTGTGGTAAAATCCATTTTGATGCAAATCAACTTTGTCAACTATCCATTGTATTACGAAAACCTTGAACCCCATTAGTTTGTACCACTGCTTTTCTGTATATTGTAGAGCGGACTTTCCAACAATTCCGTCAATGTTGAACAGTGTCTCGTGAAAAGGAGGCGAATACTTGGTCGACCGCCTTGCTTAATTTTTCTTGTTGTTTTTTTTTTCTTTTTTTTTTTTATGAATGTATAGAAGTATAAAAAAACTGAACTATCCGAACCGTAACTGAATTTTACAGGTTTTTGTTTTTCTCCATCGAACCCCAGATTCTTTCCTTTATACGTGGATTCTACTATGTGTCTTGGAAATGCAGCTTGACCGACGCTGTAATAAGCCAATAGAACGGCGTAAACATTCACGTTGTACCACTCGAAGAGCCTCGTTGCGGTGCAATGAAAATGCTAACATACCGCGTCTGCCGAGGCCCGCAGATACATATGGCCTTACACATACATTTGTATAATTCTATTAAGGTCAGACGGCGTTGATGCACTTTCTAGCCAACTGGTGAGAATCCAAAGGATATCAGTTCGTCCATAATTGATTCATTTCCGTGATACTTATCGCACTGATTGCACGGCCAGTCGTCGTGGTCTTGTTGATTCTCCTCAAGCTGATTGAGAGATTCATCAGGATCGACGGTCGTTCATTCTTAACAAGTATCTCACTCTTTGCCGGATGATCCGTCAAGGTTAAATTATCGCATGTGTAATCCTGACCCGTTCATTTTCCTCGAGAAAACTTCTGTTTTTTTTTCCCTCCGATCACTTATAATTCTTGTAGGAAATTATACATTTGTGACATAAGCAATTTGACAGAAAATAAATATATATATAGCTCAGCAAATCACCAGGTTACCAGCAAATCAATTAGAGAACTGGGCGCTTGATGACATTCGAATGACTGGGCGTTTCCAAATAATAATTGAATGCTCTTTTAATTTACAAAATGTTGATCGGTGACAAGTATTTCTAAATATTTTCGTTCCATGCAGCACTTGGTATTACGAATGGAGAATGATTTTATCGTGGTATTGAATTGCCTTCCATGTAGGCATACATCACACAGCTGAGTAATGAACGTAATCATTGGAAATCAGAATCCACGTTTGCAATGCGATATTCGAGTTTATACTGAAGTGTATTATGAATAGATCATTTTAGGATTAATTTAATGAGATTATCAATTAATTTGGAACAGCCTGACGAGGACGACGAGATAGAATTTGTGACATCAGAGAATTTCGATTTATCCTTTGTCTAGTTAGTGATAGATATTTATCGGCTTGAACACATTATCTCCGTGTTCTCTGCATATATATTTGTGTTATCCTACTCCTCACACCTGCAGACTCTTTATAGTTCCGTGTGCACTTTTTCACGAGATAATTCGCAATTGTTTTCTCCTCCTTCTCTCTCTCTCTCTCTCTCTCTCTCTCTCTCTCTCTCTCTCTCTCTTAGGTTCCTGCAGTTAACATGAAATACGTGAGCTCGTTCCCACGCGATTGCCTATGCGATGTGCCCATGCGACAATATTCCTTTCTATTCTCAACAAGCAACGTACCAAAGACTGAGAAAGAGGGAGAGAGAGAGAGAGAGAGAGAGAGAGAGAGGGTGGGAGGGAGAGAGAAAAGTGAATAAAGGGTGGAAAATAGACGTAGGTAGGGGTTGAAAGAGTGAAAATTCCATGAGGACCTCTCGTTCTACACTTGCACAGCGTGTGCTTACGTTATACACGTGTTTAAGGTTAGCTTCATGCACGGTCTGTGTCGTTAAAAGTTGAATGGGCCGACTATCGCATCTCATCACGAAGTGTGCCTATGACTTTTTTCCACGTACTCGCTCGGTCGCCATGCGGACTTGGTAAAACTGAATGTGCACTTTGGAGCTATTCTTGTGAATGTAACGTCAAGAATGTGCACAACACACGACAATGCACCTCGAACTACCGAGAGAAGAAGGAAATATGCTTTTTTTCTAAGTGTAAATCCGTTCTGCTTTGTACAAGAGAACGAGAACAAACAAATGCTTCTCGTATGTGTCGAAGCTGTTTGACCATGAGTGGGATTCCAGGTTATCATGTTTAGGAAATATGAAAGACAAAAAAGACTGTAAATATATAAGAGACGCATTTTCATGTCTATTTTTGTGGGCAATTCGTGCACACGGAATCGTCATTCGATCTCCTATATTTTTGTCATCAAATTATTGCTTCATATCCTGGAACTCAGGAATTATTCGCCTGCACCCCTCGGTCATACTCTCGACAATCACGCCGGTAACATGGCAATGGTTTTACCCTGATTCCTGGTGACACGGACACATTTCATAGCGAATTTTGTTGAAGATCTCATGATCCAGATATTAGGGCCATTGCGCAATGACCGACAACTTTATGATTGAACAATCCTCAGTTTTCATTCGCTATCTCCTAACCACTTTTGTATATCGTTGATCAGTTTATGCTCTATACATTGAATTGTTCGTTTGAGAAGCTCCTGATTCTTCATGTGCTTCACGCACAAATGCCAATTTCAAGCTTGTGTTCATCCTCTCCATATCGAAGCAGGATTGTTTTAAAAAGTTTTACACAGTTCCGTTGAAATACGAGAGGAGAAAACAGTCGTAGCATTCTATCACAGGATTTCCAGTGTGCAGGCCTCGTTAAGCACGTTCTATGTGCACATGAGTAAGAAAAAAGTATCTTGTATGAGGATTCGAGTGAAAGTCATAGGTATCGCTAGTCATATGTAGATATCCCACGATTCAACGCTCAAACTTACGACGCTCGACTCGACTTTATTTTCATTTTTTTCTAGCAGCCTAGTAGATCTCCATACCCCCGCGCCCTAAAGGAACAACTTTCGAATGCAAACGAGTTTTTTTTTTTTTTTATCATCACCGACATCCTTCGAAGACTTTTTCAGGTTAATTCAATTTCTATAGAAATCAAACTGAAATCGCCGCGTGCACAAATGCCATTTCTATGGGTTTATCCAACAAAATTTATAGATCAAGCTTCCTTCACGTAGTGTACGCAGTGCAGGGAAAGTATGCGAAGACAAAGAGGGAAGGGAGAGAAAGAGCGAAAGAAAATACTCAACGTAATACCCAACTCTCCAGAGAGCCCATTCAACTTCTCGTTCGCTTTTCAATGATACTCGCAGCCATCGTTCCTCGTCCAAGTTATATTTCGTTTTTACCTCACTCTATTGTGTGTTTCCAATACAAATTGACGAACTAAACGTGTTCATGAACGAGAGGACTTCCCGTCCTACATCCGTAGGCACTGATTTTTTCGCCGTCTTCCTAATCAACCTCCGGCTCCAATTCGTTTTTACAAACGACCTGGAAATGTTTTTACTGACTAATACTTTTTCAAACATAATCTCGAGGGAAACATTGAAAAAACAAAAGTTCGCATACTCGAATTTACTGTACACTTTACTATAATTTTCAGTCTGTCTGCCAAAAATACTTTTTTTGCCAATTGGGAGCGGGCTCAAAGATGCATAACGTGCGGAGGTAAAGAAATTCGTCAACGCTTTTGGTTTTACGAGAACGATTATTCATGCGTAAAATTTTCACGACTCATAGATGAAATAAAAGTTGGATTACATTTGCAAATATAATACGAAGACAAAACACGTATGTGCGGATAGAAAAATTAGTCTATTGCCAATTTGATAGTTTCTCGCATTTGGCAACATTCCTAAGTCGCTATTTACGTGAATTTTTTTCTTGTAGTTGATATTCCATTATGGGTCGAATACGCTACTACGTCATAAAGTAATAATGATAACGCCGCGGGTAACAATGCGAACAGATGGAAAGAGGAAGTTAGGGCGAGCGGAGGGAGTGAAGCTCAGGACTCTTATTGAGAATGCAGGAGCGGAAGCAGCAGGATAGAGAGAGCTGATAGTATGGAGGAGATTGAACGAGCAAAATTTCCCCTTGAACACGCTACGATTCGAGTCTGTGTTCATGTGTACATGTGAATGAGCGAGAGGAGGAGATGCAAAGGTACTGTAGTTGTTCCGTTCATTCGATATTTGGACTCTGAACAGTCGCCGGAAACTAGTGCAGCCTGCAAGTTTGGCTATTTATCCACTGTCACGCGCGTTATCCGCAGGCTTTCTACGTCCTCTGCGACGACGAAAACGACCACCGCGTACTTCCTCCTTAAGTTCGCCAACGCCACTTCCTCACTTGCAATGTTGTATAACACATCGCTGAATCGAATCTCTATATGTATTCATAAGGGACTGTATGCATGTATGTACATATGGAATATATATGTATATATTATATATTTATATGTGCGGACGGAGTCCTTTGGTATTCGTGCTCTTGGAAGAGAACTTGCCGAGTCTTTGCCAATCGGTTGAGTAATATCCTTCTCTCTTTCTCATTCGCCATCTCCGTCTCGCGTAATCTTGGTAGGAGAAACAACGGTTGTTCTCCAAGACTTTAAGACGCGGCTTCCTTGGAGAAAGAGAGAGAGAGAATATAAGAGGAGCGGGAGGATCCCGAGCCATAGACAAATTTCTCTCGAATTTGGCACGAATCGTACTCTGCAAGAAATCTCGTATACATATATATCGTTCTATTCCCGCGAGATTGGAAATGGATCTGGTTTATTTCCTGTCTTGAATTTACTTCGCGCCGTATTTCTATCAGCCCGTGAATTCAATACTCGAAGAATCGAGATTAAAATTGGATGAAGAAACAACGACAAAAGCGGTCTGCATGGAAAAACGAGATGTGGAAAAAGCGAAAAGAAATGCAGAAGAACTTACATTTTCGCTTATTCTCTTTCTGTCTGACTTGAGTTATCGATATATAGTTTTGTAGAAGCCAAATATTGTTGACGAGTTACGAGGACAATTTTCCTCGTGTTTTCGAGAGAAACGCGTTGTTGTTTTCCCTCGCTTTTAAACACATATGACAAAGATTTCGTTCCATCTCTAAACACTCGCGATTTGTGGTTCTCATTTTGGTGAGAAGAGTAGAAAAAAGAACCAGCCGGAGAAGACAATGTGGGAAGAGACTAATTTTACTGTTACCGTATCCGTGTAAAACGGAGCTGGAGGAAGGAGGAGGAGGGCAAAAGAAAGTTGAGGGACAGAAGCGAAAGATGTGGTGTGTCGGCGGTGCGACCAGCCGGTCTGCGTCACGTCCAAAGGGTCGTCGCTGGTCGTCGTCGACAGCACACAAACGACCATAAACTTGCCTGGAACAATCACGGTAATGGATGCCTTCTGGGAAAAGTTATAGCCGCGGCGTTGTAATAATCGGTCCTCCACCTCTTGCGCCTCCTTCTCCCCACGGTTCTCCTTTTTCTCCTCGTCTCTTGCTTTGAAACATTTGGCAAAAAACTTTTAGCGTGATCGCCCAAATAGCGATAGAGGAAACAAGAGTTTGCGAGCGGAAAAAAACGAAAACGGCTGAGAGCAAAGCATTCCCTGTTGATGGAAGTATATCGCATCAGAACTCCAATAGGTACGACTTATGCAAATATCAAACATGAAATAGTGACAAATTCACCGGGAAATGCAAAATCACTTTGTAACCTGCAGAAATCGCAAAGTTCTTTACGTCCGTTCGTTGCAGGAACTTTATTGAAATTCACGCGACCGAGAAAGAGGCTTTCGAACGAAAGTCTATATTACATTGTACCAGCACATTAGTGCACGCAGGATTTTAACTTCTGCTGTCGCTCCTCTGCCTTTTTGCTTTTCTGGCTCCCCTGTATCGTATCGATTGTATTGTTTTGCTTATGTTTTCTCCTCTGCCACTTGTAAGTTTGAGCACGCGTATAAATCGAGTGCTTTCCCGGGCGCTTCTCATTCTCGCTTTTACACAACGTCTCGTGCCTTCGTGAACGCCTAATGGCCTCGTTCGCCCTAATGGAAACGAGATCTGACTTCCGCGCTGATTTTCGCGTCCCTCCTCACAACAAACTTATGTTCCCCCTTCGCAGCTCACAATAAGCTTCCCTTCTTGTCGTTTCTATTCTTTCACTTTCGAATAGGCTTTTTCGGAACCACCGAACACACCTTGCTATATGCACATTTTGAAACCGTCACCTCTTTTCCACTCGTGCTTATTTTTTCAATCTTTTTCCGTAGAATAAATATGTGGACAATCGTTACGAGATTTCCCGCTTTCGCCATTTCTTTCATCTTTATGGGAAGTTTTCCATTACAAATTCCATGCTTCATTTCCACTAATATCCGAGGACTGGACGAAACTTGTTTGGAATGTTTCAATTACAATTTTTTTTTTTCCAATTTGGTTGATCTGGAACGGAAGATTCTTAAATTTGGAGCTGTCTCTTCAAGTGCTTCCAGTATTTTCTAAGAATGCCAGTGAGCAAATGCTCAGCTGCTTTGATATGATTATAATAACGATAATTACAATAGTAAGAAGCGGGTAATTTAATGACAAGGTAGCTTTGTCACTGTGAACTTTTCCCAAAGTATATTCCTGTACGTTTGAGGGTAATTGCTTGACGGTTGTGACCTAGGCAGGTGACTGGTGATTACCCAAAACTAACAATCCTTTGTGGTAGGATATCTGTGAGAAATCTAGGTTTTTATTTCCAGTATTCCATATCGAGTTTCGACAAGCATCACCTTACGAATAGACAGAAGAATGAGAGACGCTCATGTACGAAACTTCAGATCGTCTTTACAAGGTACACTTTCGTGTTTCCACGAAGATGAATCTACCTGCTCACGGCTCATTGTATATCGCGTTCTAGTTCTTAAGATCGTCGATGCGAAAAAAAAGAGAACGGAGAGGAACGAAGCGTACGTCGCACGCGCACCGGGATAGTTTTTTCGCTCTTACGGTTACGGGGTTACTGAGCCAACGTGTGTAGATGAAAGATTTAAATAAACTGTGTGAGCCATCCGTTCTGTATACTGCATTCGCAGGCCCGTCTCGATTTTTCCCGCCTTCGCCCGTTCACCCGGCTGAGAGAAAGATACGAAATACCGAAGAAAAAAAACATCCTTGCGCGAAAGAGAATCTTATATGCGATGCTTGCAACTTTGGTGCGATCGTCATTGTCACATTCTGATGACGCTATCTCTCTGGTACATAGGAGAAATGAAAGCACGCTCCCATTTTGTCATTGTAGAGTTCACGTTTAAGCTCTGCTCTCGTTGCGACAATCAGATGCCCTCGACACCGTACCGTGTGCTCTTCTCTTATTACTTTCCTTCACTCCTGCACTCATAACTTACACACCGACATCACCTTTTTGCCGCGCGCTCCTTCATGAGCGTGCAATCACTCAACGTATCCCAGAAACAACAATCTTGCCGTCGAAACAAATGCATACAATCTCGCACACTGCACACCTGCGTTCACACCAAGCCAGTTTCTCGCTCTCATTGTCGTCATCAGTATTTTTTATACGCATTATTGTTATGAGCTCTCTCATGTCTCGCCTCCCGTACTCGCGTCTCTCAAGCGTTTCGCCATCGGAGAAACACAAATTCGATGTATCGGTCGATGCTCTAAGAATTTCCTTACAGTGTGCTACACCACCTGGATATTTAGTCGCGATATATGGAGATGATTGGAAAATATATGGGAATGTTAAGCTTACTGTATTTCACCTACAATTCTTGATCCCTTAACGGGGCGTATAATCCATTGAGCGTCTTTCGCTTTGCAATCTGCGTTCCAAGTAAGTTCTGCACGTATTTTTTTCTCTCCGGATGGAAATATTGTGCTATGAAAGGCTGAGGCAGCCGCAACAGCAGCAGCAGGATCAGAATCCATGTACATTATCAGTGATTTCGATTTATGCCCTGTTATCGGTAAGGGACATTGTACACGTAGGGAACAACCTAATTCGGTCTACGCTTAGAGATTAAACCGATGCACATGAAGTAATGCATTGGATCTTGCATACAAACACGCACACACATTCTCTCTATCTCTCTCTCTCTCTCGCTCCTGCTCCGTGAACGATGGGAATTGAAGTTCACGTTCTCTCACTCCCTCGCTGGCTCCATCTCTCATTCCCATTGGCTCCCCGGTGAATGGATATCGGAAACATTAACATTGGCCATAGATAAACGATGTCCTATCCGGTGTGGCTTGTCATGGATTCACTTGAAATTCATTGAATTCGCAGACCGCGAGTAATGGGTTTCGCTCTCCGTCTCTCTCCCTTGCTCATTCTTTTCCGTATATTCCTTCTATCTTTGTGGACATATATAAAGAGGTGTCCGTTTATGACTCTGATGGTTCCTTCATAGACGATTTCCAGGCAATTGACTCATTTTCAACAAGATTTATCGGTAAATTCAATAAATGACAAATCTTTTTCATCCGATGATCTCTAATTTCTTTCGTTGTCAGATTTAAAAATGTTACGTGACAGGTGGCTCGAGTTTCAATGCCACTTTCCGGCTCTCGTGTCCATTTAGAAAAAATTCAATCATCCATCTTTGACGTATCAAATTTCAATCGAATGAAACAGAGTATCCGGTGTTAAATTGATTGTCATTGACTTTCCGTGTCTCACTGTTCTCGCGGGGCTTGACACGATGTATCTAAACGCATTAGAGACAGAGAATCACAACAACAACAAAAAACAAGATCCTCTTTACCGTGAGTGTGCGGTTAATTGTCGTCGTCGTCGAGAGACATAGGATGCAGAGGAAATCAACGTCCCGGCTTAACGCACGCGACAACCGACCAGTGAGTACAATAATGATGAGTAGGTATAATGATACGTCGTATACGGAGGTGGTAGCCGAAGAGTAAGCATATATTTACGTGTACACGTTCAGTCAGTTCCTTTCTATACATACAAGCAACACTGGGAGAAAGACCGAGTGTGTGGGAGAGAGAGGGAGAGAGAGAGCGAGCCAGAGAAGTGGAAGCAGCAACAGCGGTAGTTCCGCGGGCAGGAACTCGTCGAGCGTGGCACGATGCTTCGGGCGATCGACGACTTGTGACCCACTTTCCAGCGGTTGGCCTAGATGCGGGGGTGCACAGTCGGTCGCCGTATATTCTCTTTTCTCTTTCTCTATCTACTCGTTCTCGGCGTCTCCGCGTTGGTAATCCCAGATACGCTCAACGTCCACCTGGACATACACATGAACATCATGTATACGACAGACACGCATACACTGCTGCGTATATCGTGTGGTATGGCTCTTCTTTCCTGTCGCTTTCTCCTGACGTTGCGGGTGCCTTTCTTTCCCCCACTTCTCCAGCAAAATAAGTCAGGCAGATCCGTTCCATACGGAGCTACCGCACTTTATTCACTTTTCCACTTCCTACTTTGACCGTGTTCTCTTTTACCAGTGCCCCTAGAAATTGGAAACCTAGCGAAATTTCAGTGTTCCTGTATCTATTCCAATTAACAAGAATTTCTTTCTACTGCAACTGGCAATTCGATGTCTATCGGTACATCTTTTGAGTTATCATAACAAATTGTACAAATCCAATTGTATGAATGTATATGAACGACGAGGGCCTCACGAAATAAATCAATTTCCAGCGAAAGATGTTTAACGCTTTCTCTCGATCGAAGCATTTGTCTGTTTGCAAAATTTTACCCGTTCAGAATTTTGTAACATTTGGAATTCCGAGTTTGAAATATCCCACATAACAATCCTGGAATGCTCCATCGTGTTCCTTCGAGTCACCTGCTTTGCTAGATCTTGAAGAGTCACTTGAGGTTCGAAATGAACATTATTTTTCGAATTTCCACCTCTAACGTCCATCAAAGATTATACCATAGACATGTCGATGAAAAAAATGAATTGGATTATTTCAATCATGCTCCTTTAGAGTACTACAAATTATTCGACCTTGAATTTTTGAAGTTTGCCACTGTCTTTCTATCATTTGATCAATGATTCATGATAATATTGCACGCGAGTCGGAGGCACCTAAAAGCCACATAAAATTGATGTGGATATTTGAAGTAAAATGCAGATAGGCAAACAGATATGTAGTTCTGTCGATATCTGTTTAGTATGGTGCATCAGGATGGACAGAAAGAGATTCAATATCTGAAAACTCTTGACGTTGAAAGTGCGATAGACTACCAGGCGAGTTTCGACATTTGGCTCTCTGGTAAATTGTGGTTGGAGTCCGGAAGGAAGGACGCGTTGTACGTAACGGGTAGCAAAGTCCTACCTATTGGGAGCGTCGAGTCGTTCTATCTCTGTCGTTTCGCGGAGAAGCTTTTTGGTTGGGGAGCGGGTTGAAATTCAACGTAGCATAGAGTACTACCCTCTGCAAAGTTTAGCAGCGGTGGCCGAACCACGGTGAAAGAGGTACATATATCGAGTAAGAGAGGAGAGAAGAGCCAAGGACCAGGCAATGCAACGAGAGGGCTTGATAGTATAAAGGACGCCGGAACGGTGGCGTTGGCTTTGGAGGTGGAGGCGTCGGCGTCGGTGTACCGGCAGCAGCGCAGAGCAATGCTTTGCTCCAGCGTGCATGCCGCGACGGTGGTGGTGACAGTAGCATGATGGTGGTGGTGGTACCGAGGCTCAAATGGTGGGGGATTCGATCCTCCACGTCGCGCAGAGCTAGAGTAGTCGGAGACGGTGCGCGCGACCAAACAAGCTTCAGTGTCGCTCGGTCCGCGGCTACGTCTGGTAGCGAGACCATCCCGCGTTCACAGTTCCGTGTCGGTGTTATTTATCCACGAGTTAACGAATTATACGGTTCGTACTATGCTTAAGAGTAATAAAGTTCCGTATAAAATACCAGAAACTATGCCTTCCCAGCCACCTCGGAATAGCGCTGACGTTTTAAAAGTGTAAATGGGAGTCCATTGAAATAAAAATCATTCTATTATTCAATAGGAATGAAAATCTAGTGAGGTGACGAGAAAAAGTTTTTGAAAGCGTGATGTGTGATTATCTTATCAGTGAAATAATGGATTAACAACGCTGTCGTCCAATAGTGTAATCGACATTAAAGTTTATCGCCGCCGCTTTTGTTCGAAGATTTTACGAATGATAAACTGTTGTTAAGACAAGTAGAAAAAAAAAAACATTTGCAAAGAAGCGAGCGGTCGGTGAAAGTTTGGATTTCATTCGTAAGATGAGCCCGGCTTCTCAGGGTGCATTGGAAGTAGAGCGTTACATCGGTAGTTGTTTGATATCGTCCAACGTACGACCGACCGTTGTTGGAAAGACGTTGATAGCTGGTATAACGAAAAAACAAAAAGAGGGTGCACTTTCGCGCAGTAATCAGCAACGGGATTACGCTCAGCAGGGAAATTATTTGTCGGGTAACGAGCAATGTCAATACGGTACTTGGGCAGGTGCTCCATTGATCTCAATGACGTCGAGTCCACGCAGGAGTCATCAGCAGTCCTCGTCACCACCCTGTCAAAATCATCAGCAGTCGGTGCAACAGCAGCAAGGACAACAAGTACAAACGCACATGCAAAACCAAAGTCCACTTTCCAGGCTCGCCATTCATACGCAAGGAGCCCCTCTTATACTTGCCGGCAGGTTTCACAATCGTGGAAAGATTCAATCTTGCAACGGAATGAATGGAACCTCGGTGAACAATTCTGGAAGCAGCATTTTAAATGCTAATATCAACGGCAATATAACCGTTTACTGTAGTAACGGCAATAGTGTCAGTGTTGGCTCTGGAATTGGTAATTCGATTGTCAATTCTGCTGGGAAATGCGTTTCCACGCGAGGTCCGCGACTCGCAGAACCGACGAGAAAGCCTCAGCAGCAGCAGCAGCAACAGCACTCACAACAACAGGTTCATCCCAAATCAGAATGTATTAATGGAAAAGTTGATGGCGCAAGCATTGCAAATATCGATTCGTTGAGTATCGCGAGTGATGAGAGTTCAGGATCAAACAATTCGGAAAACAGTCTTCCAAGGATTATAAAACCTCGCAAACGGAGAAAGAAGGATAGGAAACCGACCGGCGTCATAATCACAGAAGTAACTACGAAGACAGACGAGCATCAGCAAAATCAACAACAACAACATCAACAACCACAACAACAACAACAACAACAACCACAGCAATCACCGCCTCAGCAACCGCATCTTCCGCACCAACAGACACAACTAAATAATCAGCATCATCCAAATGGCATCAATGGTATTTCCGAACAATCGAACATTGTGACCCTTAAGCCATACGTGCCGATATGTTATGAAACCAGATACGAACAAAATCGAGGTCACAGAAGGCCACAGCTAATCAGTAACGAAAGTTACATACGTCCTCAGAATCAAAACGTTTCTTGTAACGGTCCGATGCAGTTGAATCACCAACAGCAAGAGATAATTGATACAAGGCAACATCACCAGAATCATCATCAGCATCATCATCATCATCATCATCATCATCAACAACAACAACAACAACAACAACAACAACAACAACAACAACAACAACAACAACAACAACAAACAAAGATACATGCAACGACACGTGCAAGTGAAAGTGCTCGATGACAACAAAAACGTGATCATGCCGAGTTTACCGCCAAGTGTGTTAGGTCGTTCGATGACGCTCCCCTCCAAAGTGAACAACTCGAGTACCAATAACTATCCCCACCGAAATCATTACCACATGGCCCATCACCATCATCATCATCATCATCACCACCATCAGCACAATGAGGCTAGGAACGGAAATAGTAATAGCAATTCCAGCACAATTGTCGGCAATGGGAGTGCAATTATCAGTACGATCCCACGTCATCGTTATCCACAGAATCATATATCTCACATGCAGCATCAGCAACCATCGCAACATGAGTACGAGCCGATGTTGATGGGTGGCGACGACAACATTATGCGCAATGACAGTCCATCGGGTTCTTTGAATTCCGCTGGTTGTCAGTGTCGTTATTGCGACCCTTCGGGACTCATTTGGGACGTTGATCAGAATGTTTATTCACCTTTTTTGACACCACCCCATAGTAGTGAATTTACAATCGCCACAGATCATGGAGTGTCTCAGCAGCATCAATTTAACCATTTACCACAGTTCCTATCGCGCACAGGATCTGCTATCGCCGGCCAAGATCAAACTCCCTCAAATGGTTGTGAATATTTTGAGCTCCCTGACTCTCCGACCATTGCTGCACAACGGGGTCATAACCGTAATAATCGTCATCAAGTTTCGCAATGCATCGAGACCGGCGGCGCTACAACGTGCAGTAACTCGTCAACCGGCAATTCCTGTAACGCCCAGTTAGCAGTAGTAACGTCAGCCGTTACGATGCTCAGACGAAGCTGGAGCGATCCGACGAGTTATTTTAGCGAAGAAGTAACCGCACCCAGCCGGGATGTTGGTGTAATAGGCGATCGAGGCCAAACCGAGCTTCCTAGAGGTCGAAGTTCCTGGCCCGGTAGTTCCGCTTGCGGTCTCTCAGCAGGTAGCGCGGGAAATTCACCGTACGGGAATCACACCAACTTGCCAATTTCGTCACCGGGACTTGAAGTTTCGACTGAGATTGTTACATCACCAAACGGTCATCGAGATTTGGAAATCAAGTTTTACTCGTCATCCCCAAGTGCGCTACCGATCGAAGATGATAAATCTGCATTTATCGATGACGGTGAGGACTTTAGCGACATATGGAGCTATCACGAGCACAAACTTCAACAGGATTTCAGCACGTTGCTACAGGCTGAAGAGTGATATTTTGTGTAAAAAATAGAACATACTTGGAATGCTTATCACGTTCCAAACAAAAGTGTCTAATACTTATCGTAACGAGGTCTTCAAATTCGACGAAATCCGCCAAAAAAAGCGGTACGTGCTGCGAATACGAACGTCAGTAAAGGGGAAAAAACTTGTGACAAAGCAATCGATGGGACGAGGGAACAAATAAAAACATTGAACCTGATTGAACAGTTCTGTAGACCGGTTATCGATGTGAACGTTAAGTGATCATTGATACGCCCAATAAAAGCAATTGAAAGGTAAAGGACATGTTTTTCAAAAGTGCTCCGGCGAAGAACAACTTGCTTGAAGACCCTCGTATGCATTGAAACGATTACATATGTTGTTTCTTCCTTGTCAGTAAACAATACCGGACGATTATCAACGGTTACTTCGTGTTTCCAAATTGGTTATCGGGTCTCCCAATAGCTACGCAATGGTGCACGTAGTATTAAGTACTTCACAGTGGTATGTGATACGTGCCAGGAGTTCGAACCGAACGACAAGCTTGGTCGCGATGATCAAGCCTGCAAATCAGCTGTTTATTTGTGGATGAGGTGGCTGAGCGATTTGTCCCGATTCTTGAAGGATTTACATCTCGTCGTTGTACGCCTGGGATTACCCCGAGTGTATTAGTGTGCGCACGTGCGTCTGAGGATTCGTCTCGACGCCACGATATGTGGTTTATCTCGCTAATCTAACTGCAGCGTTATGTTCGGCCAATTGACAGCCTGGGCACTTACTGCCTGTCGCAAAGTGATGAAACGGTTACTTGGCGACAACTGTCTGTCGGGTCACGTCACTCATTACGCCCAGTTGCAGGAACGTTACCTTTTATGTTAACTCTTGGTGCGCGGAACTTCATTCAACTAAATATTAACTCGAAAATGCCGCCCTACAGCAAAGTTTTACTTTCGGCTCTGGATTTATAAACTTCATTGTAATGCTTCTGAGACATTGCGCTGCTCGAAAATTCGTGTGTTCTTTGACGCGTTGCATAGTCTTTTCGAGCGGGTCTCGAAATCCGTTCACAATTTTGTACAATGATACACATTTCATTGGAAGCTGCCAAGGGCATATACCAGTGTCATGGGGCCGGTAGCGTAGAACCTTCCATTATTCGCATACTACGTCCTGGGTGCCCAAGTGCTCAGATATCTCTCGACCTCCCATCGTCCTGGAATATTTAACGAAGATGCTGGCAGTGTTTTCCCTTCACCACCGCGACTAAGAATGTTATCCAATCGATAACAATACGTTAAGTCAATAAATCGCTGACAACTGCAGCTTCGGAGATTAACACAATTATCGCGGATCTTTGTAACGTCACCACCGACATTGAGAAAACGAATAAACAAGTATACCTTGTCGCAATTAGTGATCATTGTGTGGTACATCGATGTATCGTGTAAAAAGTGAATTAAGATTGTAAAGGATAAAAACCAAACTTGAAGAATGTAAGCACGAAACTCTCAAAGAAAACCGAAATGATTGGATGATAGGATATTGCAAGAGTTCCAACAAGTTTTTTGAGATACTCAAAAGAACATTTTAGGTCGATGATATTAACGGTATTGACGACGGTGTCTCATCATCCTCTGTGTTACGTCATAAACGATGAGACGCAGCGACCCTGGCACAAACCCTTCATCCCGGTTACTTTTTCATTGGATTTCATGTTGTTCTACGGGGATCTTTTTTTCGTCGAACTCAAACTGAGGAATTAGCCCTTCGCGATTAAGAGTGTGGCACATAAACGCGTTCTTCGTCCATTGTAGTACCTTCTCTTTCTAAAATGCGATCACACTTTTTTTTGTTATCGTCGCTGCATCTCCCCCAGTTCTACCCTTTGGCTCTCCGTTTTCGGTCCCTTTTTTCGTTCCGGTTTAAAGTCAAGCGAATCGTTCCCACCGCGACGGCTTTCCTCAGTTCGATATTCGCTCTCTCTCCATTGTACTTTTATTTTCATATAAATAAATCGTCATATATGCCTCTATGCACTTCGGTGCACATCGTATGAATGTACCCGAACGACGTACCAAGGGATTCTCGAACGCTCGGCAAGCAAAGAACGAAGTGTTACCGATCAATCGATTTTGCGGTTAACGCGAGAGACCCTCTCGACCTCGTCGGAGTCTTTGAAAACCGGAGTACGATGGATACACAGCTCTTTCCCACCCGATACACATAAGAGGTTTACCATGCTATGCGAATTGGGTCGAACCCTCTCAATGATAAAACATCCTCTAAGCGGAATTTAGTCAGCAACATTCGTGGTACTTTGAAATGCTATTCGTGGCTCATATAGTTTCGCTTGAATCATTGCAAAAAAAAAAGCTCGACTTTCATGTGTCAAAAAAAATTATATGCCAAATAAAAATGCTCGCTCGTTTTTCTCATTAACAAAATGTTCGCTCGAGCATGTACATTTCGTGTTTTTGTATTTATACGTAGAGACTGGGGTAACTTTGCTCTGGTCGACTCGCTCACACGAACTGGCGTCAAAGACCTTTCACTGTCTTATCTTCGGGTTATTGATTGAGTAATGGCACCGGCATGATTCGTCCCGCCTGGCGTGGGTCACTCAACTGTGATATCTCGCTTACCCCGTAATGTTTCGATCTTTGGAATGCTAATGCGATGACTTCATGTTTTCTTGGACGTTTTCTTTTTTCCAAATTCAAAGTCTCAATATTAGTTACCAGTGATTTTTTTTTTTTCATTTTATAAGTCGAGGTTCAGTTCTTGATCATTCATTTCTCTCCGTCGATCTCTTTTCTTTAACGTTTCCCAGTCAACACAAATTCATATTCGTCATTCGGAATTACTTTTGCGCTGGGGTCTCTCGGAGCTCGCAGGCCTAGTATTCCGAGATTGCATTTTGGGCATTCGAACACCATGATCTGTATAGTTTTTGTACAACAGGAAGTAGCGACTTCTTGTCGCGAATGCGCACAATTATCCGGTGAGTCGCTCAGGTAACCCGTTCCATTCACGCGGATTCTTGATCGATAATCAAGAAACTATACTAAATCCAAAATTTATTACGTTTGGGCGGAAAAGATCGATCGAAGGCTTCGTTCACGAATCCCATTAAATTCTAACGTGAGCTGTTTGAGTTCCACGAAGAGACGCGCAATCGGTGTTTGTTTTCGTTTTTTTGATCATTTCGATGATTCTCAATACTCAGTTCCTTTTTTCCGTTTTATCAGGATCATTCGTTCTCCCTGGGACATGTGCCACGGTCCTAGATTTCCACATATCGTTCCTGCGTTTATAAATATAAAGAAATAATACGGTTTTGCATAACACCGAAAAGTTCAAAATATGACAAAAGCACGGAGATCAGAAGGTGGGAAGCAAAATCGAAAGATATTCGTTCATTCAGTTTCGTCAGAGTCGAATGTGTAAAAAGCGATTAAAATAATGATTGATTGAGCTGCCGGAACTAGGCAATCATCTAACAACGTTATGCAATGCGACAAACGAAAAATCACATCCCCGATGCTTTTAATCATTTGGGTTGCCCATGCGACTCTGAAGACTCTAAGCCTCCGGCTATACTTGTAAAAATGGTAGAGTGCTGATGGGAAAAACACAAGTAATCGCGATATGTGTTGACGAACCACGTAATATTAAATTAATGGGTAACGAAACGTTTAGGACCTCGTCGTCCGTTGTCTGTTTGCCCTTGCGAATGTGTGTCTGTCATCGCATGTGTCTACGTATGATTATTTCTATTACTAATTGTCGACTACTAAAAGGCTTGGTTCGCCGTTACACTGAATAATTACATCGCGTGATCCCTGCGTTTGCTGGAGAATCGCACTTTTTGACTCGCCCACAAAAATGATAAGTAAAATACCGAACAAAAAGAAAACTGAACCGAAATGTTTGCCCTTTGTTACAAATGTTTATGGTTAATGGTTATCGTACGATATGGTGAATGTAATCTCACACCTTCGCTCTTTTCTTTCCTCCGAGATTGTTGTAGTGGTGCAAAATACACGTATGAGGCTCGGAGTGAAAAAGAGGGAGAAGGGGGGGGGGGGGTACCAGCGGCGCTTGTGAAAGAGTGAGGGCGACATTATCCCTGCCGCGTGCGTTTACGATGACGTTAATGTCAGTAGCGGAAGAAAAAAATGGATTTATCGGAACGTTGATTAACTTGATTGAAATAGACAACATCATAATACTCCATAAAAGCTTCGATTTGACAAAATAAAACTCATCGAGGAATGAATTAAAAAATTGACGATTTTATTTTACGGGGTTTTCCGTTTCTGTTCATTGAAGTAAATCGATTCGCGGCCAAGTCGTTCGAGCCGCGTATATCCATTTCTTCCCCTCTGCAACCGAATACGTAAAACGAAGCGAGAGAAAAATGATCGAAGCCCAGCAAAACTCTCGGCGAACAATTCTAGTTTCATTATTTTTTCCGCCTGACGAAGAATCAGAAAATGCCGAAGGATGCCAAATGTCGTGATTGGGACGTCATAGCGAATGAATAAAACGAATAGTAGCGATTATGCGAGAGGATGGGAAAAAATCCAACTTTTCTGCGGAGAAATACAAGAACTCAGAATGGCGTGAGAAATGAATCCGGGGATGTGCTGAATCGTTTCGTTCCTCATTTTTCGCTCAAGTTCTATTTTCTATTCTTCTCCAATTTTTCTTGCTTCCAACACAGAGTATCTTGTCTGATGAGACGTTGACGGATTGCGACAGTGATAATTTCGACTCGCAGTTACGCGAGTTATGCATCTGATTATACATTTGCATGAACTTACGGATTTTAACACATTATCCATTTCCGATAACCGCGTTCCCAATTTCTCGCTAAGGAAACCGTTATCGTCAAATTCACAAGAAGAACGAGTGGAATAATTTTTATTAACCGTCGGTTGTGTGATTCGCAGTCAATTCATCACGTTGCAATAAAGTCTCGAGCAAATGCGATCGCAGAAGATTTTCAATTCGAATCGAACTTATAAACCGTTCCTTATGCATATTCTCAGAATTTTCATCAACTTTTCTTCAATTCGCATTGACGTAAATTTTTCAAATGTCCTCTTTTTTTTAAAACTTTGTTTCGTTGAAACGGTCTCTCGTTATTCACATGATGATATTCTTTAACGTGTATCCCACAATCGTGAGTTCTTTTATCATTCGTTTTGACTTTGATCTCTCGGAGTTTTTGCGACTGCTGGAGGCTCAAATGTATGCGCTTCAGGTCTCTGTTTTTAGCTGTAATCGTGCTGCAGTCCCACGCTGACAAGATATTCGAGTCAATGTTGCACACATCAAGGTATTTCTCTGTGTACTACATCGTTACGTATTATGCCTTGATGTTTGCGAGTGGGCTTTGACGTTTACGCGATGAATTCCGATCCCTCACGGTATTATAGGGAGCGCAATACCCGCTCTTCTCGCGTCCCTGGCGCGTCCACTTTACAAGTGTAATCATATCCGTAAAATTACCGATTAACTGAAGACATTGCAGGAGGGTTTTGCTCGCATTCGACTCATTTGCATACGAGATAACAAATATTTACATATATTTCGCAATAAACAAGTACGGAAAAAAGACTCGATTTGTACTACTAGAAGAGACATGCATGCTGTTCGAATTACCAATAATGAAGAAAGATTGTTCAAATATTGTTTCTGTGAAATAAATTATTGAGAAGTGCTCGTCAAGAGAATCGAAACATTAAACAGTTGTTGCTCTCTTCTGCAGCGATACGTGAATTTAATGGTTATGATCCATTTCATTTCAGCCACTTTCATCCTCAACAGTTTTGTCATAACTTCAAGATCGTTAAAATGAAAACGAAAATTGAGCGGGGATCACGAGGGTGTGTGTGTTTGCGTGTGCGCGCGTGTGTGTGAATGTATCGACGAGCGCAAAAACTACTGGGAATGAAAATGTGTGATGTGGACCACGAGCGAATTCGAAAAAATGACTTCGATCGGGGCCCAATTATTATAATGATGTTTCGATGATAGTCGAAATAACTGTAACGATAATGAGAAAAAATAAGTTTAGCATTCTAAAGACCAACTTGAAACGACGATCGAATCTCGTTACGAATGAGATCTTTCTGACCTACCACCGCTGAAAATAAACGAAAGGGAAGAATACAAATGAAAACAAGATAAAAAAAATGTGATTAAAATAAAGTGAAATATAAAAACCTAATTGGTGAAACTATTCATTACGATCATACACATTCATGTTTTTTACTTACTTATTTTATCTCTACTAATATCTCGTCTCAGCCAGTATAATTAACGAAACAGAGTGAACGATGTCGTTCTGGAGAAATAAATTGACGATTGACACGAGTGAAAACATGGAATACACACAAAATAAAAAGTCACATTTACTGTTTATAATCATTATGAAATCAATTTGATTTTAAAAATCCAATTCCCAAACCTTGACTGTCTGTCTTCATTGGATCAAAACTATCAAATTCCTGAAATAATAATCAATTCAGGTTTTATTCAACATTGACGTGGTAAATAATTTACGATATGCGCGCATCATGAATATTTGAAGATGAGGAAACTCATGGCGATGATCAGAAAAAATTGGGGTTCCGAATTCAATAAGGATTTCAGGATGGAAAGTAATCCGTTTTTTTTTCAACGGCAATAAGTTAAATGATACGATATTGAAAACGAAATTTTGTTGGCCAAATTCATGTGCCTTCCTATAAATTAAGGGAGTAGAAATTCGAAGTAAAAAATCTAAAGAACGGCCGGAGCTACCGGTACAGCCGGATGTGAACAAAAGCAGAGACCAAAAGTTTGGTCCACGACTTTTCCCCGGATGGTCTGTAATTTCCGGCGTGGGAAAAATAGAGCAAAAAAAGTTTCAACCCGCAGCCACAAGCCTCGAGACAAAGGTGTCGACGTAATTGGAAACTTTACACCTCGTTTTCGCCTTGTTCGAGCATCCTGCTGCAGGAGAAAAAAGAACAGGTGAAGAGAAAAGGCCGAGATAGGGCTAGTGAGTGGTAAATAGAACGAGTGAGAGCCTTCGTAGTATGTTCACGCAATTTCATTTCACCTCAACGTATTTCATCCCGTTTGTCCTTCCACGTACATTGTATATCTTGATGTATCTCACTACCACTAACCAACCGCCGCTAACAAAAAATACACAGGCACACACTGTAGTCATTTTGATATTATTCAACTTTCGTTTGCACCCTAATTTTCTATCACTGATCCGATGGGCTGCGATTTTTTTTACTAGAGACCGAATTGATATATCTCGTTCTTTCTTGTTCCCTCGCTCTCTCTTCGATGACGAATTTACTGTTTCTGGTCGAGCTGAATGTGTCATTCTCTGAAAAATTAAGAGACATCACTCCATCGTTTTTTTTTCGTCGGGAATGGAAGGATTTTTCATTCGATTGTATTAATTATAAACCTAAGTACGAGCTGAGAAAAATCATTTCTTCTGGAGGAAAAATTGCACTCGAATACCAGCCGGCTCGTTTGACGGACAGAAAGTCCGAAAAATGTCCACGTTCGCAACCACATATGGCGAGAGACGGGGGAAAAAATCGTTAAATTTTTTCATCAAAGCAGCTTTTCATACCGAAGCTGAATCTTTTTCTTCTAAAGTACTTAATAAATTCATGGATTTACACTGCTAGCAGAATCGGTGTGAAATCAGCGCCGGGTCATGTTCGGACTTTTTTCTGTAAACTTTTCGCCAGTGTAGTGTATGTTTATGGCACTTACCGTACTTATTTTTTTGCTCAAACATTCGGGTACCGTTATGAGACCTCCGAATGATCACGTCTAACAGCATCTCTTCTTAAATTAACCGTTTCACTCTCACATTGTGATTGCGTAGAAGTTCTTGAAACTGTCTCAGCAAAATTTCGTTTCAAGTGTACCAGGTTCGTTCGCATCAACATCTGGAAAATCTTGCAATAAAAAAAATATATCACTGAGTTCAAAATAAAAATAAACGAGAATTCAAAGTAGAAGGATGCGTTTTTTTTTTTACTAGAGCATGCTTAATCTGGAGGGATAACAATCTATTTATATCACCGTTTTTCTTGTTCGTTTAATGATAGTGACGAAACAGCCCTTGTTTCATAATTACGTCTTCTCTCTTATCGTTTTTATGTTCCATCACTATTCATTCCCGGATCATACCGATAGGGTAGTGTCATTCTTTTAAAACGAATACATCTTCAATTTGCATTGTGGAATATGAAATTATAGTTTTACATTTCGAGAAAAAACCTCCAAATCTGAACAATTTTGACGAAGAAATTCATCCACTCCGATAGTTGTGTCTCGGGATTCGTTATTTTCAACGAGGCGGAGCTAGGAAAATCTACGCAGCCATAAAAGTGTTTTGTTTGTTCTAGAGCCGCGTGTTTATTGATTATTGATTTCGAGGAGTTCTCGCCATGGTTTCTTTCCTATATGAATTTGAAATTTTGAAGCTTACTGAATTTCTTTAAAGAATTGCCTTCACAATATAGAGCGTGTATCTCTTATATCGACGCGTCAGCATTTGTAGATTGTGATATCTTCTTCTCAATGATGTAGTTATTCAATATCTAAGTACATATTGTTCACCTTCTTATAGCAGGGTCCATATACGTAGATACGTTCCCAAGGAAAAGGAACGCGAGATGGGGAGTAAAGCAGGATTCTGCTATGAAACGATAAGATTATGGCAAGTACATATTGTTTTGTAAACGCGAGTGTATTTAACATACGTTTCATAGGCCTCTATTCGGCTGCCCCTGCCACTCTCCTTTTTCTCTGGGTAACCCTTTGGCTCCTGCTACAGGCTCCATTCCTCAACACCCCTCTATTCATATTCATCGCTCGTCTAAGTCGAAACCATTGTCAGATTTTCAATGACACGAGACTAAAAAAAAAAAAATCGAGGCGTAGACAGACACGGATATGGAAATTCGGATGAGTTTTGAGTGGGCGTCCGTGTCATCCCGGAAACAAGTTTCGAACCAACGAACACCATTTGTTATTTCAAGCACATGATCCATCATTTTCGACGGATCCTAACAATCGTGAAATAATATGCCGATATCTATTTTTTAGGGATCGTCATATGACTTTGAAAAGTTTTTCTCCCAACTGAGCCCTTTCATGAAAAACAATCACAATATTCCCGTTCACGACACCGATAAAAAATATTTTCTCGCTTTCTCAATTTGTTTTTCTTTTTATCGGTCGAGCTGAAATTTTTTCTGCCTTGATATTCTTATCAGCAGAAACCGCACACTATTCTATCATGAAAGTAATTTATTGGAGATCTATATATTGACAGGGGAAGACTAATGTGTCAAATTGAAATTTAAAGTTTCGTCTGTTCGTCTCGGTCGATCCAGGAACTTCAAAGACAACCAACGATAGATTTTCTCACTGCAGCTACGCCGCTTGAACGGAATTTTTCAAGTTTTGCACTAGAGCAGTGTCAGCCTGTCTTGAATAGATTAACGATCGGTTTTTCGTCCTTCACCAAACCACAGCCTCGCTCCAAAGTCTTACAAACTTCCAAAAAGCCATTTGCTCCCACTTCTGAATATCTTTGGAAATGGTTGAAAATGCACTTACTGGCAGAAGAGTCTCTTTGTTTTTCGTTGTCGATCGCAATTGAGAACGAGTCAAGAAAACAAACATGATATTTCCCAAAATGAAGAAAGATTAACGATCGGTTTTTCGCCCTTCACCAAACCACAGCCTCGCTCCGAAGTCTTACAAACTTCCAAAAAGCCATTTGCTCCCACTTCTGAATATCTTTGGAAATGGTTCAAAATGCACTTACTGGCAAAAGAGTCTCTTTGTTTTTCGTTGTCGATCGTAATTGAGAACGAGTCAAGAAAACAAACATGATATTTCCCAAAATGAAGAAAATAAAATTTGACTATTTCTTGTACAGCTGCATAAAACAGTCCTAGCCCTTTTCGTACATCGATCGTAATTTTTTCTTGAAGGGCTAAAAAGAAAAGCTCTTGAAAAATCATAGTAAACTGTCCGAGAAACAACAAAGCTGTCGAAAAACTTTTTTTTTTCATAGATTTTTTCTCAAAATTTCGAATATTCGTGGAAGGACTAACCAATGCTGTGACAGTACTGACAATTGCGTATATTCAAATACCAGCTTGCGCAGCATATCCCGCGGCTTCAGCTCGGAGAACGCTTTAGGACTAATCTCTTCTGTATATATGTGTATATATAAGCGTGTTACTTGTACATATAGTTAGTATTCTTGGCCACTGGATAAAGGTTAATGGTAGCCAACCGCCTTATCCGACCGGCTTTTAATCCGTTCGTGACTGCTTTGCATAAAGCTGCATGATTCGGTCTTGCAGCTCTGCAACCGTTTTCACAATGCTCGACGAAGCTGTCGCGGTCCCGGGTGCCTTAAGAATGGCACTTCTTATTCGTTCTCCTTTGCCTCATTCTCCTGAAAGAAACCATTTTCAAATATATTGCTTCTCTCGTTTTTTCACCGCGTTTCCTTATACTTTTCTCTTCATTTCACGTTCGTTCGGGTATTTGCTATTCGCAGATCCCACGTTACCCTTAATAATCCCTTTATTATGCGAGAAACGACACGAATATTATTGTTCGTCCCCCGAGCTTTGTGCCATGAAGCTAAACGTGCTTGTGACCACTCTTGCATCAACGCTGGCCCTTAAACTTCTGCAAAAAGCTCACGGGCTGTGCCTTTCGTGACTCGTGCACTTGTCCAAATATTCTTTTTCTTAAAGAATCGTTTCCGAAACGAGTTTTTTTGCTCCATCAGCATGCATATAATCCAATAATGGACGGTTGGGAATTCTCGTCAATGCTGTAATGTGAATAGTCCGATGAATCACACGAAAAGCTGCGAGCACAGCAGCAGGAAAAACTGACAACTCTCTCTTAAAACGTTTCCTTTCTTTGTGCTTCTTGAATAAAATCTTGACCGGTAGTCGTTTCATAGAATCCGATATCTCTAGAACACCCGACAAATATTTTTATGCACTCAATTATCAGATGAATGAAAACGAACGGAATAAAAAGTTCACAATTTTCTGATTATCTACCTTTTCAATTACGAACATATCCCTTACTCCGAAATCGAGACTGTTCTGTACAGGTTATATCACGACCATATATAGTAGTCACTGTACTCGAGCAACTCGGAGCGTGCAAACCCTGTTGCATCCTTTTTCCTCTCCGCCACTCGGCTGGCTAATTAATTTTTTTGTTTTTCCGAAAAAACTGAACTCGCTGTATTCCGAGCGTCGGCAAAGTGTATGAGCCAACTGCACTTGCCAAGTAGTTACAGGTGTTGCGCCGCGAAATCTCGTTAATTCTTTAAGTACGCCATCCACGCTTATATTTCACATTTCTTTCTGCAGCTCTGAGAGGAATTTCGGTTCTACATACACAATGTATTGGAAAAATATATTTTTCATTCAACTTTTCTTTACCGGTTCACCGAGAGACGCGATACGTACTGCGCTTCAACGCCGAATAATGATAAGAAAATACGAGCTGATGATTTTCTATCTCCCCACGCATATTTCGCGTCAGCGTTCAAATTTCCTCCCTCACATCAGTACGTTTGCTAATTCCAACTTCAAATTTTACGAGTCGACGTTCTCAACCAGAGCTGTCGATATCACTTTTCTACAGCATTAATAGTGACCCGTCAATTTATTCAATGCATCTATAGGAACGAGAAAAATCAACATTCACGAGAAAGCCAACTCTTAGTGCCATCTTAAAAAATACCGTGACTCGGTCCACTCCGGTTGCACGCATGAAACATACAAGATACGTATAAGGTACTCATATAAATGATGCTCGCCCTAGAACGCCGACGGAATTTCTCGACCAGTAACAACCCGGACGAATACTGAAATTCGAGCCCTCCGAGTCTGCCGGCAAGACGAACAGAGAAAATGTGGAATAGAGAAAAAGCAACGCAATCGTGCAGTCTAAATAAAAAGCTTATTCTTAGCCTCTTCATTTATATGATTTTTTCACGATAAGTACAATTAGCAATTAAGTTAATTAGAAGCAATATTTCACCGTGACTGTGGAGACATTGTTATTATGATAAGGCGCATTTAAAAGTCTCGTAAATTCCATCGCAAGGTCGATGTAGGTACGCAAACAAATAAGCACCACTCGCATTAGCTTCAACGCCAGATGTTTTCATGCGGTGATTAATTTCTCCACCGGGCAAAAACTGACTATGCATTTGCGCCAGCCAGTAGATCGAACCTGGGGCATGAGAATTATGTAACGCTCCTCGTCACGCAACTTTCGAGTTCTCTTTAGCCAAAACACGCCCAATCTCCTGGCGAATAAGATGAATGACACAATTCCTTTTTATGGTTTTCTATCGCCAAATTAAAATAAGTTTGTACCAAAGAAAGTCATTTAAATCTTTTAATAATTTACTGTTCTACGTAAATAATTTGAACCACTCTTATGGGTTTATAATAATATGTTCATGATTATACAACTCAACATAAAGAAAAAAAAAAGTTATACAAACGTTTAATTTCTTTTTTTATAGATTCTCTGTGAGGAATCTATACAAACGTGCAATTTTCTCTTTTGTAGATTCTTCGTGAGGAGCGAAAAATTGTTCCTGCTCAATATGAAACAGAATAGAAAAACGAAAAAGAATCAATTAATGAAACAACTTCATTCTGAAATTTCAGGGGGTCGTACGTCCAAAGTAGTGAAAAAATAAATAAATAAATAAAAACAACAAAGACAGGGTGGATTCAGACACTTTTAATTTTATCAGAATAAAACCATTCGCGTTGGAAGGAATAATTGCATAAAATTAAGATTTTTTTTTCCGCGTGAAATTGAAAACTAATGAACTGTTTTATCGAAGTTGCGTGTGCATCTGTAGGAGAAAAAGGATTAAGCGATATGCGGTTTGACCACCGAGTGACACGCAAATCCACACTGCGTCTACGGAACGGAATTGTTCCTTGGCAGTGTCAGAAAACAAGAGCTAATTAAATTGTGACGGGGTAGCGTCAGATAGGGTGAACCGGCCAAGAGTTTAGGGAGAATGCGGATTGAGAGAAAGAGTAAAATAGAGGGAGATAATGGCGTGGGGCATTGCAGAGGATTCTTTGCCTTCTCTGAGTTCCCGGGTCGAGGGAATTAAACGCTGTCTGGTTGTGCCCGGCGTTGGAACGAGGGTAAGAGAAATTGGCGGTGCATGCAGCCGGGCTTATGCAGGAGTGCTAAATAGAAGCCCTGTAATTTAACGGCCAGGGGCTTGCCGTGCTGCTTAAAGAAATATCAGTCATTCTGATTGTATACAGCCCTAGCAAAGAAAAAAACAAATTCTTCCAGTAACGTTTCTCAAATAACTCTAATTTGTCATTAGCTGTTTAGCTTCGTTGCAAATACTTTTGACAAAAGTAGATTCACATCTAACAACTATTTTGTCATGATCACGAATAATGTTTCCGAATAAATGGGTGAGAAATAGTTTGGATTCTCGATATCAAGTTTTAACTTAGAAATTGGATCCCATCGATATCTCAGTCTTTGGAGAACGCATTTCTTGCATCAAGCAAATAACTAAGGTCGCGATCGATCGCGATAATGTTATTTCAGAAGGTATCGAAAAAACTGCGTAGTTTTTAGTCGCGACTGTGGGTTCGAAACGTTTTTAAAACGCTGCTGGGGGGCGTCGTCCCTCCGCGAGTGAACAAACGTCCCTTGAGAGGTTTACCGTTGAGAAGAAGTTATAGATCCCCCTAGCCGAGGGCAAGCGAACTCACTTAATTGTACTATACACAGAGTAATCTAACAAACTGCATACACTGTATCCGGTGATTAACTTCTGCACGATTCGAGCACTCAGCACATCGTGTGGCCACTGATAGTTCCATCTTCTTGCTATCTAGAATTCTCTACGTCAAAAACAATGGTTTTATCTCGAAAAAAAAAAAAAAAAAAAACAAAAAAAAAAAAAAAAAAAAAACACGAAAAAAAACAAAAGATGCTTTCGCTGAACGTACGGTATTTATCCAAGTAGTTGCAATTAATTTTGAGTACACTTTATCTTTAAATAAAAAAAAAAAAAAAAAAAAAACTGGTCATAGTGCAGCATAAATGTGAGCTTTGGGTTTCGAGAATACACCTAATTTTCTGCCTCTTGTGTTAGAAATTTTTCTACGGTATTTACAAATCATTTAAAGGCTTGACGGAATTGTTTCGACTACGCGAACGCTACTAAGATTTCTCGGATATAACGAAAAGAATCCTCATAATTGTGACATTGAATAAATTTTCCGATAAGAGAATACGATGAGAGCTCTAGTTTCGTTAAGGAATGAAAAATAAAATAAGAATTAATATCAATAAAACTCATTTGAATCTATTCTAGACTAGATTTGATAAGATAGTGTGTACAGTGCACAGAGATAACATTATCTTTGTATACTTATAGTTCATATAGCGTGTAGAGATCGAAAGTACCTGGAGCGCGTGTCTAGCTCGCGTGCCGCTCATCAGCATCTCATACATCTACTTTACTCCACAGTTGATCAACGATCCAAGATCCTTCTCACTCCTGTGAGAATTCCAGGTCCTCCTTCTTCCATACATCTGCATATGCTAAGTGCATTATGGATGTACATGTATTTTTCATCTTTAGCGAGCTATCATGAAAATTATGCAATTGGACATCGAGTCAAAATTATCAACAATTTGGCTCTGAGGGAAGGCGGTAAAACTTTCATTCGAGTATATCTTGAAGATGCATTCTCGGAACGAGTAAATCTTCATTTCTTGGATATATAGACAAGAGTGAATGATCGAACGCCTATTTTTTTCATTTTTTAAAATCTCGTTATGGAATGATTTATGTTTGAGAAAGCAGTACTACAACGATACAATAGTACAAAAGCATTACGTTGAAATCGTTGGGTGCAGATGAGCTGCTATAAGCTTCGAGTATACATGTATATTTTTTCATACAGTGACGTGAACCGTACGGGCTGGTCGATCGAAGCCAGGAGAAGGCTTTTCAATGAAACAAGGGAGGTAAAAGCTTGTGCCCTGTGCCTACATCCATAATCGATATTTTCCTCTCTGATACATAGTTATATACAAATACATATATCTGAGAGGGAATATACCCTTTACCGTTATTCTATGCTTTTCTACCCTCTATATATGTATCGATACCAGTGAATGCAATTTTTTGATGCGCTCGCTCTTGCCATCGCGGAAAACCGTGCTTCACCGAGCTGTATATGCGTAACGTTAGAACTGGCTAGCAGAGGTTTTGGCTCTCGTCCTTTTTACCTTTCTCTCGTTCTCTCGTTTCCCATTCTGCTTATCCTCGTCTCATTCACTATCAGGTGGTTTGCTCGTGGTTGGATCCCTGGACCGAGTGATGATAAACCCTCACTATGGCATGTACCATATACAAAACCAGTATTCGCAATCATTAATATACAGCCAGACAGACGTGCACACGTGCACGTGCGGACGATCATACGTGCATACACACAGTCGCACAGAATGAGTTTTTTTTTTCGCGAATGTGAGTGAATTATACTGCTAATTACATACTAAACATTCTGAGGAGCTATTATAGCCAGCTGTCACGTAAATCGGTGAAGTCAACTTCCTATTCCCACCTATATATATATATATATGTATATATATCTTATTATTTTCATATTAATAGATATGTGTCTCTATATATGTTGATGTGTATTCCTGGCACAAGTGTGCGCAAATATCGCATGCGAGGATCGATCAGATTATATACAATTATCCGCGATCTATACCTTGTTTTCTTTTTCCATCGGTTTATTTTTCTTACTGCACGTAGTGTGCCTCGTACACATGTCATCAACTTTAGCGACAAAATCAGAATCTTACCCATCAAACGTCGTGATGCTATTTTCACTGCAATGATTATACGTCGTTAGTTATTCAATTTCATTTTCAATCTTACGCCCATTATTTTATGCCGACTGACCAGCGCAATATTTCGTTTTACTCTTTCGACTGGCGTAAGAAAACAGAAACAGAGTCCAAACTAAGCACCTGCTAAGGGCTGCTCCTCTTGAATTTCAATCAATCAAACCGAGACGATTCGCGATACGTCGTTTTTCAAACGCGTTTATGCTGTGCTCAGCACAACTCTTGCAAACACTTATTTTTTTATTATTTTTTCTGTTCGTTCTCATACGTTTCCTCTATATTTGACTCGTACGTTTCCTACGAAACATTTCTACGCTCTGTCAAGCTGTGGACACATTTGTTAAAACGACTATAGACATTCAACGCGCGTACTCAACGACGACATTGAATTTCGTTCAACCCACGAATAAAGTATGGCGCCCTCCTCTCACTGTTTTTTCAAGCCCCATCTCACAGTATACGCACCGGACGCGCACGTACGAAAAACACCATGAGAGCGTACATGACATGATGAGCGCCGATGATCTCTTCCCTTTTAGGCCTTTTCTCTTTTTCCTCTCTTTATCCTTCTCTTCTAGGATTTTCGTTTTAACGTGGGCTTGTCGACGCCCACGTATCCCGTTTTTATTCCAGCCTTTTTACATCCTGAATGTCTAATGCGGGAAACCAGAGCCTCGGATGAAATTTTTTTTTTTATCCCGTTTCGAGGCTACGAGGGACATTGTCGGACGGCCAAGTTTTATTATCTTTCGTAGAATGTGCTTTTGGAGATGTAATTATCACTCATCCAATGTCGATGAAAAACCGTCCATTCTTCATCGACGATAAATTCGATTTTAATTAATGAGATTTTTCTCCGCTTGCAGAACATTATTTTTCAAACGATCACCTCAGTCAGTCATGGCGTCCCGTATGCTGTCTAACACGACGTTTCATTTTTTTCAGTATTCTCTTTATTGTCTTATTTTTGATACGAGAGTTGCGTGGTACTTGTCAAGCATTATGGATTGTTGCTGTACGCCATAGTATTATTAAATTTCTTTGCAGACTTCTTTGTGTTATACTCGCTCGATGAAAGCGCTATATAATATTATATACACGTTTTTGTTCGGCATTCGACATAACGTCAGAATGCTTCATTTTACGTCCCAACGAGGCATCACGCGCTTTGCATATAATGACGAGTAATAACGCATCGGGTGCGGGTCAACCAGGTACCAGCAGCATACCTGGAAGCATTTTACATGCTGGTATCTATGTATCCACGTATGCATATACATGCGATCATACGTAAACAGTTATATGGAGTCGTCGCCCGTCCGTCTTAAGCACCATTCGTATGAAAAACGATACAAAATACCTTTCCAAAATCGAATGAGCAACCACGACAAACTACTTAACGGTAACAAGATATTACAATTATGTTGCTATAAATTGAATCTGGAATAAATTTTATGATCTAGTCTTTAACGATTTTTCAAGCGACCCAGGGCCATAATCAAATTATATTTTCATCTTTCGGTAACCCATTGGATGATCATATTCCTGCGTGTATTTATTCAATGAAAGGCAAATTTTGCCGTTCCAACGAAAAACGCATTACCGTAATTATTCAATATTAACTAGCTCTACCATTGTTCGCAGCACTGCTTCATATTGCTACCCGATCGTCTCGTACGTATCCATTTCCGTGGACTCTCTCCAACATTCGTGGATAAACACATCGAATTGAAATCGGTGTATTTAGCTAATATTTTGCAATATCTACGCCACCGGACCTCTCTTTTTGGTGACCTTTCACTTATATCTCAGGTATTTTGGGCTCATAACGTTGCATGAAATACATAAAAGGCTACTGAGAAAAATATGTCTGTCGGAAACGAAGGGAAAGGAGGCAAATTCCTGTGGTAGAATATAGCAGCTGTGTATACACCTGGAGAAAACTGAATGGCAGTAGAGCTGTACACACCCATACATGTATCCGCTGGGTATATACGCGTGTAAGTATTCAGATAAAAGAGGTCGAGTTTCTTGGGTAATGAAAATTTCGCTCATTCCTTCTTCCCCAACTTTATATTGTCCGCGATGAGCTCGTGCCATTACATTGCTAGCCTTCTGCCTGGACACATTTGCACTCTTTTTTTTTCATTACTTTCTTCTTTATACACTGGGAATTTTTCCTGTTCTTTATTAGAGGAACTCACGAGATCAGCAGAAGCTTCAGGTTGTTATAACACTCGCGCATTTTTTTCAAACTCTTCTTCGTATCATTTAGTCGGCGTTCTTACAATTGCGAAAAATAGACGAACTTGGAATCGCATTCTGCAGAGTGCAACGAAAGGACAAAAAATGCTTTTGGAATACGCTTTAAAAGTTTTCGTGTCCTTTTTAACGACTCGTTACAGAAACGTACTTGAACGAGCGCGTTTAAACAGAAACGGAAAAACCATAAATCCTCAATTTGATGCTTTATATGCTTCAGGTTTTTGCATTTTTATTGCTCCTGTCATGAATACATAAACATTTCATCGCGATCTAAGCGTTAACGAGCGATCCAGAACATTCATTTTTTTGCTCTGCTCCGACAAACGTCCTTTTAAAAAGTTTTCAATACGTTGCCATGTGTATACATTCTATGTAACAAATTCGCAAACAAATCGCACGTGGACGTATCGTGAATGGAGTATATTCGCAGCGATTTCACGTTTGTTTTGTATCTTCATTTTATTCCTTCGTTAGTTTTTCAATGCACGGTATTTATTTGGCACACTTCTTTTTAGTGCTCCCGGTCTGACGAAACTGTACAAATATTCCTGATATTTTTCGGCCACACAAGTTTGTCTTCTGAATATCAGGGATTTTTGTATTTTTTGTTGTTGCCTCATACCCGTATGAACACTCCGATTATTAGCCACTGAATTGTTTAACTATCGGAAAAAATTGTATAAGTTTTTTTCTGATTGCCAGGAGTGTGCATAGGAAGATAAAGCATTGAAAAGAAAAAAAATGTTGTCGCTCAACCCAATGCGTTTAGTATCGGAAAACATTTCTATGAGGTTTTTATAGTATTGCAAAGATCACCCGATGAAAAAGGCGATTTTTCATAACGCTCTTGCATATTTTCGCAAAAAATTTCACCCGAGGTCACGGAGTTCTGCACATGGAAATTTTCAATAAAAAAAATACTATTAAACTGTTCAATTTTGAATTCCACATCCCCACGAACTTTATGATCATCCACAACTTTTATGATCTCAACCACCAGATCGCTTGGAAATAATGAAACGAACTATGACACGCTTGGCCCGGGCCATTAATCAGTGACGTTGTTGAATGTATGGTATACATAAATGCCGTGGTGGGTTTTAAACGGTTCGAACAGAACGCACTTTGTTCGATTGCTCCGAGCAATATCAAAATTATCAAAAAACGAAAGTAACAGAGATACTGTTTTCGGTTAACACCGTAGAGGCAGCAAAATCTACGTATTTTTTCCGTCACCATAAAAACATACGTGCGGGCTTATAGTTCATTGATTATTTCACCATCCGCTAACTATAAGGTCGGAACATTGCTCAGAATGCAAAACATTGGAAAAAAATGAAAAATAAATTTAGCCATAAAAAGATCGATGCCAAAATACGATGAATTAATCGGTGCCGAACGTTTTGTTCTCACATGGGAATTGAATCCTCCATTGATAACTGTTCGCTCCGGCTTTCAAACACCGAATACTTCGTTCCATTCTGAATTCTACTATCGATCGAGAATACTGGACCCGCGTTCGTATACAACACACGCTGAAACTCATTTATTTTTCTTCCCGCCGTTTTCTTTCTTCTTTGCTCTCTCTCTCTTGACTCATCGCAAAATTCACACGAGCTCACTGAGAAATAGGCACCAGTCTCACGATCTCTCCGAGCACGCGGAATCGAGATGAGAGAGTTCACGCGGCTGCTAGCTTCTTTATATACTGCTCTTGCTCCCTCTGTTCCCGGCGGGATATCGCCCTTTCGTTGTGGAAAGATGTGTGCTACCACTGCAACGCTGAATGTTGCTACTATCTGCGATTCCTATAATAAAATTAATGGAGCGTGTAACAGTCGTGGGCGGGATAAAGGAAAAGATGAAGGAGAGAGTGGGGAGAGAGCTCCTTGGGAGAAGCTTATTGCCGCAGATTTTGCCGTTGCCTCCGACGACACGAGACCGAGAGGACATTCTCTTCGATCCTTTCGCATTTGCCTTCGTGACTTCTGCCCAGCCAATTCCACGCTTCAATTTGCTAGTGCACACGTTCTACTCAAGTTTCATCGATAAATTTATACACTTTTATACGCATTGGTTCACACGCGCATATATATCAGCTCTTGGCTTAGATAGAAATCGACCGTTAACAAACAAAAGGCGACAAGAATTGTGATTTGATACCCGAGCTGGTAAGATTCGTCTCTTTTTTTTCGCTTGTCTTTTTCATGAATTCATACCAAGAGCTTTATGTATTAGTATCAGATCGGTTTATGAGGAACGTATAACGAATAAATGCCCCTCGAGATACTCTCCTCCCTCTTTTTGTCCTTCTAATACTCCCCGCTCCCATGAAGCCTCGATCTTTTCGTGTGCGAGAACTAGAATGTCGGTCACATGTGCTTGTAACCGAGAACAACTGTGTCCTCGTAAGATTCATACGGATCTCGTATATCCAAGTTTCAATTCCTAACGTATGATGCTCGTTTTCCAGAGTTTCAAGATTCATCTTTGTGACTGATCGAACCATTTCGACGTTTTGATTCTTTTTTTAAACGAGTTGCAAAAAACTCATCGCATTCACGCGATGCCTGGTTTTCATCGTCACGGCTGCAGTGCCAATGAACTGTGAACATAAAATCGCGGTCATGACAATGTGCACGCACGTGTCTTCGATTTTTAATTTTTTTCGGACACAATCGATAGCCCCGACTCACCATACTAATTCCGATAATTCCTTTCTAATTGCTTTTGGATCGTTTTAACGAAGAGCTTCGCGAATCAAGGCGACAGATAATATTTTGTTCATCCGTCTATTTCACTGCAGAATCTGCTTGGGGCTTCAACTTCTCTTTAACCAAACGGACGTTTGTTGTTATCTCGATATGGCCAAATGTAAGAAAAAGATCTTTTGGAAATCACGATTACAATGTATCGCGTGAATATAATGAACATAAAGTTACAAATATTTTACAAAGTTTGTACGTTAAGAGTTTCTGCGTTCTCCGAGTTTTCATTCACATATGAAACAGATTATGCGATTGACTTTTTTATTCGAGAATGCGATATTTTAAAAAATGTGTGAAAAAAATCGCGGCGGCCTCTGCGGCTACGATCTTTTCAAACTTCAGCCTGTTAGAATCCTCCGCTTATTCCTATCAATATCGGATATATCCGCATGCAAAGTCCTCAATAAAGGAGAAGAAAAATGTCTCACAGGATGAGAATCAAAAACTGACATGCATATTCGATAGTGATATCGAAACGGTTTGGAAGCACCTGGATCGCTGTGATCGTATAACCGGAGAGAATGGGATTGCTGGTTACTGCACCCTTTGCAAAGGCTGCAACCGTCACTGACACGTACCCGAGAATCGTGCCCGACAAGTTTCTGCATCTTTTCTTCTCGTCGTGTCCTCCTTTTTTTGATATATATTTCCCTTCCATGTCCCCATATTTTCCGCTGGAAAAATTGTCTTGCTTCAGGATATTGGGATTTAAAAAATCTTTAGATCGTGGCATGAACGACAGAAAAAAAATTAAGTGACCGTCAGAAATAAGTACGAAACCCCAAATCCGATAGACTGACATCAATTATCTTTTCGCTTGAAAAAATTCCATGGGGTTTGGTTTCCATTTGGTAAATCTCGTTACTCCATTTTCATCATCGCTGACGTTATTTCATTTCTTCAAAATATTGGCAATATTTCATTTCAAAGATGTTTCTGCAGATCAATATATTTCCCGTAATTCCACAATGAAAAAGAACCCTTTTCAATATACCAACTTTTTATAAACTCGGGCAAGTTGATACTACCGTGGTTAACGAGCTTTATTGAAATACAGAATATCGTTTCGAAATCGTATAGACTGTGGCATAATTAGTCCGAAGTGTAGTCCGTAACAGTCCAGTTCGGTATAACTGCACTAAACTTTGTGACGTGGTTCGCATCCCCTGGCGGAAAGACCGTCGGTGAACCACAATCACGTCCTTTCACGAATATTGTATCTATTTCTGCGATTCTAGTGAGGCGCGAACTAGACTCAAGAACATCGTACTCGCTCCGATTTTCTACATAGATTTCTTTGTATATATGTATAACTTGTCAACGTATATATCATCTAGGGAAGAGATAGTTATATGCCCTTTGAAACACTTCTCGAGCAAGCTATAATAGCCGTCAACGAGAATACAATGCCATACATACACCTCGAGATATATGCTCGACTTGTAAGCCAAAAGCATATTTCGGTTTATATATTTACTGTTTGTATAATCTTCTATGTAGCATTATGGTGAAACTTTAATCGCTTTCCCTCCTCGCAATGGGTACTATGTACTCTGTGTCGTAATATACATATGTATAATCCGATATATACGGTTGCACTTATAAATATCTCTCCGAGTCCCTGCGTCGTGATATGTCACGAACGATAATGTGAATACGATAGCGCTCGAATGCGAGATTCTTACCACAGATGGAATTTATATAAACTAGGGGGCATCACGCGCTACCGCGCGCGAACGGTTCTGGTAGCGCGGCAGCGCTTCTTTATATATAATAACTTTAGTAACTTAACTAACTTAATTAAAACGAATGTATTTTCATATGAATACTTTTTTTTGCCCCTTAACCCCACAAACCATTAACTGCCCATGCATCATGATCGCCGAGGCGAAGCTACGATGCAATGCGCAGTGCAGGAGTCTCATAATCCCTTGGCCCTATTCATAGAACCATGGATATCGAAAACTATAGCGAACCCAGACAACGAAAACCATCGAGCCGTCGATCTAGATGTACGTCGTAATTTTGCAATCGCCGAACACAACTACGAATACAACAGTAGTGGAGCTGCGAATCGAGAAAAATTAAATGCGTGCTCCATACGGGATAATTTGTTTCTATGAACTTTGTTTAATCTCGGCAATTCAATGGAACCATGTTTTATAAAATCGCGAAATTACTATTAGACAATTGTTACGAAAATCGCGAAATTTGAGCGGTACACGTGGAACGTAAAGACGATACATATTATTTGGCGAACAGCAGAATTACGGGGTATATTCGTTGCTGAATCACTCTGATTTACCCTCGACCGCTGAAAACCATTAACCGATCGCTGTTGAATAATGGTTGGCTTGCGTGGAGCACAGTCTCTCCCTTGATTTTATGCTCCGATTACTCGTTTGATCAAAGCAACCTAAAATCCACCTGTTCTTTCGGTCATAGCTACAGCTCTACCGCAGCTAGGTTTGGCGTTCGTTTCATTTAGCGATATACATATATTATCACTCAATGATCTCACTCATTCAAAGAGAAATTAAAACTCGAAGTACAGATCGTAATACGAACCATGCATGCATGGTTGTTCGATCTGTCACAGCCAAAGCTCCAGCACTAAAACCCGTTTGTTCATCTCTCTATCGTCCTCGCTCTCTCTCTCTCTCTCTCTCTCTCTCTCTCTCTCTCTCTCTCTCCCTCACTCGCTCTCTCTTTCTCTCCTCGTCTCTTGTTGAAGCGAGAGCGAGAGCTTTGAACTGCGCCGTCTATTCTCTCGACTCACTGTCAAAGTTTCAAATGTTGTAGAACAGCATTCGAGTTGACTATGCAGGGAATTGACGTGGCTCGTGCAGGCGCGACCTCGTATGCAGAGTTAATTCGGTATATAAGAAAATTAGACGATTTTTTATGAAGAAAAATTTTCTCCAAATATTTTTATTAGTACTAGAGGGAATGTTGATGGTAAAATATGAATACAACCACAGAATTGCGTTTGGACTTCGATGAATAAAAAATAAGCTCTGCGTGGATGAAATTTCTACACAAAATGATGTCGTTTTCCGCTTGATCTAGAAAAAATATATTCGAGCTTTACACAAACCGTATCTTTATGATAACGATCAATGCCTTTTTATTCCATGATAATGCGCCGCGTCATGTTAACGGCCTGAGAGTTTCGGCGACTAGCTTTCGTTTACGGTAGAAGCTTCAATCTGATTAATTGGCTCTCTACCGCTTTGTAAGAGCTTTCACTCGCCTCTATTCCCGGATTCAAAGCTAACAAGATTAAATTGTGATTCACCCTCTGTGCGTTTCATCTCATATGCAATTCACTTCGATTTGGTTTCGAACAAACGAGTAAAAAGAAGGAATAAACACACACACGCGTCCAGTCGGGATTTCACTGATTGCGTACATCCTGCATAGATAGTGCACGTTTGCCCGTTAAAAAGAGACCTCTGCATTGAATCTTCCTCGTGCATTCTATTCAAACGCGTTACTTTTATGTACACACGTTCAAAAACCAGTCTCCAGGCGGGTTGAGTTAATAATTAATAATTAATAATTAATAATAAAAATTTGTTTAACGTCGCACGGTATGGAATATAGGCAAACATTTTTTGGGTGATTTTGCCTTTGTTTGTCGGAAAATAAACCTCGAATCGTAGTACAACCACGTATATATTTTTTCAAATCATCAATAGCTAATGCATAATTACTTACGGGGACCAAAAAGTTAGAGTGAATATTTTTTCTCTTACTTTCGACAACTAAAATTCAGATTTCCAAGCTGTCAATAGCCTTGGAACAAAATTTGAAAATAAAAAAACTCTTAAACAAGTAGACCCACGAGTTCAAAATTTCACACGTATTTTTCAAACTTTCGATCTTGATAAAAGGAAAACTTCATAAATTGGATCGTATTCACGAATCAAGAGCCGGCGTTCCAATAGTACGAAATGTCTCGTACGTGTCAAACTGTTTACCGATACCAAACTGAACGAGGCAGCTCTGTGCAAAAACTTGTCTACCGTTCGTTCAAAAAGTTTGTACATATAAAACGATGATTATTGTGCTTGACTAGATCAAGCCCGAAAGGCTCAGAGTTTTTAAATAAATGAGAGATTCAATTACGCGAAACTGTCTCAATGAAACGATATAGTCCCATTAATGTGGAAACATCTTGAAACTCTAGTACTAAAAATTACCTCTAGAAGAAATTCCGGACTCTGATTAATTGAAAAAAAAATTGTGATCGTGTCGTACCCTGCCAAAAAAATTACTCTCGCAGAAATCTATACGAACAGTCCATACGAATTTACACAAACAATTGACAATTTCTCATCGATGTATTGCAACCATATGAAATCGTAATTTTCGTAGAATGGCGACCACTTTCTGCCACATGAAAGGTCGCCCGTTGTCTTGATAAAAAAAATACCGGTATGTTATACATCAGAGTAAAAAAGCCCTGCACGGCAGCCAAGACTAAGCGACAAGCTATTCGTTGTGTCGTTAAGCTCGAGAGTACTATAAAAAATGACGTCGATGAAGTTTGATGGGTGTTTATGAGCGGCGACAACCTGTCGACAGATATAGCTGCGTGTAACACGGAGCAAAAAATAATGTAAGTGCTTTCTTTCTCAAGTGTGTATATTAGGGTGGCTAAAAAAAATCAACAATTTGAATTCGTTGATAATAGTTTTTAGAAAGTAGGAGTATAATAAAGGAGAAAACTTCGTGAATAAATGAATTGTTTCGTTCATTTTTAATAAATACCGTCGCTATTTGCCTTTAATTGCAAAAAAAAAAATGAAACTCGCCTGCGCAGCCTTCAAATATTCACCTATGGCCTCCCCCATTCACGGGTTTTTTTTTTCACTCCAACTTTCCATAAACTATTATCGAGGAATCGAAAGTGCCGATTTTTTTTTGAGCCATATATACAGTTCGGACGGTAAGTGTTTTGGAGCTGAGCGCCATAGAACATTTCAATTCATGTTGGGTGCAGTTTAGATACGACATGATAGCATTATAATAACTAGGACTTCCTGCTTCAAAGTTTCTTTTTTATTGAGCGCATGAAATGTTTCTCAACTTACTCACGGCATTAAAATATCGTTTTATTCGGCGTAATAATTTTTATCCGTGGAAAGCAGCACGAAAAGGCACTAATTGATGTTTCGACCTGGTGCATACATGAGATAGCCGGAGAAAATGATTCCAAGGTTTCTTTTGAACGTCGTTTTAATAAACGCCTTCGCTGTCGAGTATCGAAGAAGCGATAAGAATAGTTGAATGTTCGTTAGCGCAAAAATGTTGGGATGGTACTAATTTCCAAGTTTTCGCACTTTGGTACATGTGCTTGCACACGTACGCTTGTATATATGCAAGAGATAAATGCAAGAGCCTCATAACCCTGAAACCCGGCGAGTTTATCGTTTGGTTATCTCTTTTCGCCTCGGGGGCCAGGAGGACTTTTATACGCAGTGGATGTGCTCGCGCCACGGCCAGCATTCGATCGTGTGCCCGACGTGGAGCTTAACAGCTAAGGAATATTAAATGTCCCGTACGTTGTCACGACCGAATGTGGCGTGTGCTCGTCTCTTGGATGGACGATATCTCCATGTGTATATGTATGGAAAAATGAATGCCCATACAAACTTTTCCATATCCAGTACGGTCTTACAGACACACCGTAATACAGCGAGGTACTACGGCGATACTTTGAATGGGAGGTCGTTCGTTGACCCTGCAGCATAATGCTTTTGTTGCGTATGGTCGCTTCTCACCTTTTTTACATCATCAAAAAATTCCAAGATATTTTTTTTCTATGAATTTCAGACGCAAGAGAGTTTAAATTCGAGTCTCCAAAAAATATGACGTGACTGGAATCAAATCTGATCCATTTGCTCAATGATATCGCTCCGATGATATCACCACTTCGCTCATCACATTCGATACCATTGATTTTTTTTTCCATTATTCATACCGACTGAAAGCAGTCGCTAAATATTCCTCTTTAAATCCCATCGAGGGTGCGCCGATGGTCGCGACATCATGAGAAACGCATTATCGAGGTAGATTTCGACTAAGAACGAATGTTACAGAATTAAGTTTTTGACAATTTGTTTGAGTGATATATTCGTTAACATAACACGTAAGACTCTTGATGTCTGCAAAAACAAATTCGCGGACAAAAGGTATTGGTACGATATCGACCTATATGCATTAGAAGGTCATATATGCATATTGCGATCGAAACTCCTAGAGTTTCATGCTACAATAATATGTTTTTTTTTTTTTTTTTAATATTAAGGCGTGGGATTTGTCGGTATCTCGTGACCTGTACGTGCGAAAGAAAAAGTTGCTCTTTTTAAAATTGAAAATTTGTCACATGGCTTGATTGATTACAAAAAGTCCCCGGCAGCCTATTTTTGCTGTCGTCCTGCGTACAGTGACAGAGCCTTTTTGTGAGGAGTCAAACGACATCGATAAGGGCATATATCCAGATACACTTGAGAAGGTTCGTTGATTTTTATTGTTGTGCATAAAATAAACTTTTCAACGATCAAAAGAATATGTACTTATTGATCGCATAATGATTTTTTCTTAAAGTGTGTTGAGGCGATTCGTACACCAGATATTCACATTGATAGTTATAGATATTAGTATATTCCACTCAACGACGCTACATTGATGTTATACTATCGAAAGTTTGAATTAGGAAAACACGGTTAAAAAGGAAGGAAGCGGGGAGAGACGCGCTTGTTGAAGAAATATTGCATTTGCCGGGGTCAGGTTTATCCAGTGTTGTAGACTTTCTCATAACGGGCACGTACATTATTACCGAGGAGGAAAGGAAATAAAATTGCGGTAAACGTAAATCGAGCGGAGGTAATTTCATTAGAAAAGTTATATGCACTCTTGGACTCATGGCCCGTGAGTTATTTGAATTGTGACAAAATAATGTGATATCCGAGAAAGAGCGTTTAATGTTGACTTATGAATGCTGGGCGAATAAATCAGACTGGCCTTTACGCAAAAGTTTGGAGAGGAATCGCAATCGAAGGTATTGGGGTAAGCATCGAGTGGGCAGCAAAAATCGAAAGTGAAAGGGAATGCAACGGAGAATAAATAACGAGCGAAACGTGGGAAAACGGGAGGGATATTATAATTTAGGCTTTCGTGATGTATTTTCCTGCCTCTGCTCACTGGGAGTCATTCAATGACGACTGCGCTCATCCATACAAAAAATACATGCGCGTACGCCTGGGAGACTATTATATATAAATATTTACGGGCGTTCATCCTCTCCGTCGGTATGAAATGATCGTTTTTGAAACACGTTTTCCCGTCGATCATGTGCAACCGTTTATTACATCAATGCACATGTAGAGTAAAACCTGGTCACCAGGGTGGTCCGTCCATCAACAAACGACTCGCCATTTGCATTATTTACACTTTCACTGTGATCGTCTCTGCGTCCCATACGTACAGTGAAAAAATATGCACAATTTAAAATGCATGTCATCGCGAATGTTGGATGGATCAACTTTCATGGCATTTTATTTTTACGATTACTGATGGATTTCGAACGCAATCTGCATTGGCCGAGAAAAACCGTCACCGCGGATCCGTTCGACTCATTATAAGTGCCTACGTTGCCAATTCAATTGAATCAGGTTATCGTTACATTAAATTGCTTATTACCCTCGATAATAATAAGGAATTGACGAAATTTAATCTCTATCTGTTTTCAACTATCAAGACGTATTCGTTATGCCAGTTTGAAAAATCCATCAGAATTTCTGATCGAAAGAGAAGCGGGAATATTGAAAGGATTTGCGTGGGTAAAGTTTAATATATACACACCCCTACACGGTTATCCGTACAATAACTAGGGCTGCACAATGAAATTATTTAATGCAAAAATTCGTGTACCCTCTCGGTCCTCTTGCGAAAATGTTTCTACATGTTATATGCCTGTACAGTGTAGGAACAGTATGAACAGAGAAAGAGCGAGAGGGAGATGGCAGGTACAATGTGTATAAGCGAGCATGATATTATTAATAACGTTTGAGGGCTCTCGTCTGCCAGTACACGTGATAATATTCCTGCTTTCATCTCCTGAAGCACACAGCTTATGGTATGTGTATCTTCCTACCTTTGCACATACCGCCACGTATGTTCATATAATTCTATATGTATAACCTTGTCTTGCCGTTGAATATCCAGCTCTACTGGATAGCTGTGTAATCCGAGCGAACCACCGCTAATCGTTCACACAACCTAAACTTCCTCATCGTTGTCTCGTTCCCTCCTAAAAGACATCATATTAAGGAAATGAAAAATGAACAAGCTTGCGAAATGAAGTTAATTCATTTTATTCCTTATCCAATTACAACAGCACTCTCACACATAGACTTTCTTCTTCGTTATCTCTATGAGTTCATATATGATGCAATATTTGACTTCCACTATTTGGGCACGAAATTAACTCCTTCCGAAAAATGTGATATTTTTCAAAGAAACTGTTTAAATCGTCGCTATAGTTCCAGCGAAAGTTGCTCCCGAGCAGTTCACAAAACTTCGGCTAAATTTCGTGATTACCGAGTCAGCGGAGTACTTTTGTTGACTCGATCGATAAATGTCGGAAATGGATTCACTAGAAAATCCACTCAAGCGAAAGTTTTATTCCAGTCAATCGTGATTATATTTTTACATATTCATCAATGATAACATTGTAATATACTTTGTGATTTGATGTACAGCTGAGTCGCGTAAAGATGCGAATCAGTAAGCCGGAAAATGGCTTTACAACGATTGCGAACGTCATTATTTTCGTATGAGCAATCTGAATTTTCCAAGCTCATCTGTTTGCACACGCGGCTATAGTTCACTGACGTGCAAGTAAGTGAAGCCCAGTGATTTGAGGCATTCCTGGCATTCTGCCGATTTCTACGAAGATAATAAACACACGTATTGCACTGCAATTTTATCGTTATCCACTACTTAATTTCCTGTTCAAGGTACAAAAATATTCATGTTAGTAGTATGTCAAGATGAAGATCGCGCTTACTACGTTTGCATCAAAATTTATAAGAAAAATGAACAAAGCGCTCCTGAGTATTTAGCTCGGACGAAAAAATGTATAATATGTCGATAAATTCTTGATTTTGCATTGCGAAACATTGACGATATCGTTATTCAACGAGGTTCCTAAAAAAAAAAACTGCTCATCGTGTATGACGACAATTCAAAATTCTATTACAAAATTGGTTCTCGAGCATCCAGATGCGATTGGTAAAGTCTTCCCATTCGAGGGCGAGAAAATCCATTACAACTCCAATCCCATCAACGTCATAAGGTCGATGGATGCTATGCATTATCATTTTGTGCTCAAACTAAAATCGATAAATTCCATTCTCACCGATATAAGAAGTTTTTATCAAAGCCTACATTAATTTATGCACGAAACTCATTAGCGCGAATACTCTCTGTGCTATGATAGGAAGGGCCGAGACACCGAAGCGTTAATTACTTATAGACATTGTAATTAATTTTCCAACGATCACACACGTGGTGTGCCTTATCAAGAGGGCATGTGGTGATGAGATTAATTAATTTCTCATGGGTGGGCCGGACGTGTTATCGATCTAGACCACCGCTGCTTCGCATATACAAATGCCAACACACAAGGACTCATTGTGCGTTCCTACGCATACCAACTCATCTTCTCATTTGTCAATTGACTGTCGTTATTTTTTAACAGCAATTGAGTGGGTATTCGAAAACTGGAGAAAATGTGATTCCTTGTTGTTTCGGTAACCGACTGTCGTGCGTTTATTACTTCAATTTGAATCCACCTATTCGTGCGAGTAATGAAACAAAATTAGTGGAGATCTGTGCTTCACTAACATTTATGAATTTACGATGCAGACGTACACGCTCATGTGAGAAAACTTCAACGATATGTAATAATGACTTGATTTCATATGCTAAATTTGTACTGTGTTGTGCATACACGTACGAAAGAACTTGAAAACAAGAAAAATGAATGGAGGTTTAGTCTCTCCTTGAATTGCTGACGCTCAAGCTCGCGTACTCACGATCTCGTCGACGGTGCAAGAGGGCCTAGAAAATGTATGATGCCTACCGCCAGACATGAAGATTCACTCAATTTTCCGCACACTTACCTGCGATGTACTGCAATTGATATTAGACCCACGGAGATAAAACTCATATTCATACGAGAAATATATTTGATTCGACACTGCTGAATGAATAATTGTGAGTTGAAATGTTTATTCGTTTTATTGTAAAAGAGTCATTACCAAGACTAACGAGCGTTGCAATTAGTTGTGTCAGTCTCAACTTTTTTCTCTGAATAATTTCCCTACAGGTTGTCATCATAAAAAAATAGAATAATTTATCGTTTTCCTTATAAATATTTGCGTCCTTGGGACGTTGCCTAAAAGTAATGTTCTCTTTAACTCTCCTGAAATTTTTCAGGACGCAATGAACTTGACTAGATTCTCGCAACATTTCTAAAAATTCTGAGAATTTGTTGAAGTTAACTTAATTCACTGAAATTCCGTAGTAGAAGAATGACTGAATGTTGAAAGAGATGACGAGCAGTTAGTAAAAATTCCACTACAATTTTCAACCAGCTCTCACGTTTTTATCAGTTTTTCATAGCGGTTTTTAGTAGCGATGAGATTATGAACTTAAAAGCAAAAAGTAAAAGTTATTATGACGACTTTATAATTTCATAAAAAATAGAAAATAAAAGGAAAAATACATGATCCCTCATCTAGTTAGGAGTTCTGAACTGAAAACTCTGCAGCAAAAAGTATCTTGTTAAAACGTCAGTCTAGCGGTCGGGGTCCTGGGCGCATGATTAGGAGGTGGATGCAAAACCTCAAGAGCCCCCTTTCAACGAGTATATATAGCGCGCGGATGAACACGGGACATTGCAAATTTCCTGTTCCGCCTTACTGCACTCTCGCAGCTACCACTTCCATTCCGTGTTCCACTCAGTGGCCCACTGAGGATTTCCACACTACGAACTGGGACGAAAC
>JAPYYS010000959.1:0-85535 GCA_030522525.1 Campopleginae sp. 14b
ATTCGTGAGGTCCAAAAAAAGGCAAGAAGCAAATTAAGTAAAAACGCAGAATTCTAAAAAAAATGACGAATCATTTTTTTTTTTTTTTTTTCATTTCGTAGCATTGCGTCGATGCAAGCTTCAGGCCCGTCAATTCCACGGTTTTGTTTGCAATAAATACCTCGGGGATACCGGAGCCACACGCGTATGGAGCAAACATCCTCACCAACGATGCCGAAAGCGATGCAAACAACAGGGCCCACGCTATGTAGAACATATACGAAATTATGTAAGGACCTGCTCCGCTCTTCGATCGACTGAATACTTCCGGCCATGGCAACCACTGAAAAATAAAGAAAACTCATTTTCCTTAGAATAAGCCACCTTGTTAAACAAATATTTTTTGTTATCGAGATTGTTCATTCAATATAATCGGTACACGATCTATGACAAAAGTGAATTTGCCTTCCAAAAAACTTCTCGTCGGCTTTTTCGTTCTAATTGCATCTCGAAAATTCTTTCCTATTCGATCGGTCTGAGGAATTTTTTGTTCGCTGTACAAATTTGGTGCTCAACAGATGGTGCAAGTTTGACAAAAAGCTGGATATTTTTTTTTACTGAGATATCATGAAAATATTCACCTGAGAGCAATTTCCACCATCGAAAGTAGTTTCATTGTAGCTCCAGCAACATTGTTCTTTATTGAGCCAGAAAGCTTGGGGGCAAATGCCAAATTTAAGGTCCGTCATCCAGGATGCACCGATATCTATTATTCCAGCAGCGACGCCGGTGAACAGGCCTACTAATAAAACGCAGAGCCATCCCGAAGAGGCGTCCAGTGCACCTTTCACCAAATCGCATATTGAATCATGTTTCTTCTTTATGATGTATCTGTGTCTCATACGATCCCGAGCTATGTCACGTTGCCAATCTATCGTGTGGAAATCCTCGTACTGGCCAATACCCGGTATGTCATCAGAATCGGCTGAAACTAAAATAATTCGATTAAAAACGAGGAAAACCATTTTCCATTTCAATTCCTCCAACTTGCGAATTTTTTTCAGAGTTTACATTAAAAAGTCGAATAATCTTTTCGAATGATCCTGATGACGATACATGTGAAATTTTTTAAAAATTCTTACAATGCGACGACGAGTCGTCGAGGCGAATGCTACGATCCACATAAGCATTGTTACCCGAATGATGCGAGCCTGTTTGATGATTTACATCCAGCATGTCTTCGTCACTGCTGAAATTTCCTCCTCGACTTAAAGTATTGTTTCGCAATCTTGCATCTCCAGAATTACCAGAATCTATGCCGTTGGTTGTCTAAAATGATAAAAATGAATAATTAATCGCTTGAACTTTAGGTCACGTGGGACGAAAAATCTTCGAGTATATATTCATTTTTGTACTGCTTACGATAATATCGAACCTATCGCAAGCTCCGCGGGAAACGCAGAGGTGGGAATAGTTGAATTTATTTTTAACAGACATTCGAAATGCTTTGGTTTTATTGAATTGTGTTCATTAGTAACGAGTAATTAGTCAGAGCGTGCGAAAGATTTGTATTAAGGATTCAGACATTGTGATAATGAATTATTACAGACATGCCTGGACTGTTTTATTATTCGGAACGAGTCTTCATCTTAATAATTATGCGACTAGCTTGTATGAAGGTGTTTGTTTTTATTTGTAAAATATAAATGTTGTTTAGTTTTTATTTTACCGGTGGCCCTTGTGAGAACGGCTGACTGCAGTTCTTCGCAGCTCTCGGGCCGTCGCAAATTTTCTTTAATTCGATATACGTGTTAATTTTCTCAAGGTACACCGTGTTCAATGCGTTAATATAGGCGAAGTATCAAGATGCTTTTTTCTCCTTCCAAAACTTTGGGCAAAGCCTTTCTGTTTGTTTTTATTGTCTCATGAAAAGTCGGCCGATCTTTACAGGAAATAGAAATTGCGAGACCGACTAAAGGTTCTTCGCGTCCGATGTACGGTGGGATAGAGTTCGCTGCTCGAAGAGTGTAGACGATTAACGCAGCACCTTTGTAAGAACGAGCCTCTGGAAAACGGGTGGAGGGAATGATATTTCAAGAAAACTGTAAAATCCAGCACCGGCTGAGCACAAACGTATATTTTCTTTTTTTCTAGTGCCTAGAAACTCAAACGAAGATTGAAAATAAAATGGAAAGCAGAGCGTGCTTGCGCGTTTTGTTCTAAGTTCAACCCATACTAGACCAAAGCAAGCCGGTCAAGACGGAGAAGGACAGAAAGAAGATCTAAGAACTCATAGGAAAGAGAAGAAACGTTGTCGGTAAAACGCTGGGTTCTGAGATTAAGCAATAATTGCCTACCTGTGCATCTACGGAGTTATAAGATGTGGGCACCGTAGAATGAACAGCGGCAGTAGACGCCGATGACGAAGTACCTTTCAGCGGAAACTTCTCCATATCTTCATGTCGATCTGGATTTTGCCACATATATATATGCACATTTAATTCTCTTTGCTAAACTTTACAACGGTTTGTCAATGAAAAAACACAATCATTCAACAAAGAGTATATGTTAAATAAATTGCAGAGCACAATGTATGTTGGAAGAAAAGGTAAGAGCCGTATTGTGCTTTCCAAAATATTGTTTCACCATAGAAGCTTGCAACCCACCTTGAAACTAGGCCAGTGCGAGAGAAGGTTAAAACACATGCAGAGAATCTCTTATTGTCCTGCGACTGTTCGGACAAACAATGTCGTTGCGACGATAGAAATCATACGTACAAATGGGGGGGAAAAAGAACGAAAGAGAGAGAAAGAGAGAGAGAGAGAGAGAGGGAGAGAAAGATAAAGTTTGATATAATCCTGTCTTGGGGATTTAGATGATACACATTTGCAGGAATCGTGGCGACGTTACGTGTTTTGGAAACCTTATGCACGCGTACGAATGACAGATCGCCGTGTGAGTGTATATATGTATTACTATCATTGTTGTTATTATTCTATATGTTTAATTAAACTTATGTCGATGGAGGAATTTCTGATAATCCAACATACTTCGATGCTACTATGCAAATTAGTGGTTTTGTTTCGTCTCGATCGTCTGACAGGTATTACGATTCTATATGGTGAGAGAAGGATTGTTGGCAAATTTATTCTACACATACGTTCGATGCGTGTAACGAGATCCGCGACGTTAACCAATCAGGTGTCATTCAATATCTAAGAAATCGCGTGTATGTGTACGAGAAATTGACGTCCCAAATATTGGTTACGGTTGTATCACTATATACCTACGGAGGACGGAAAGCAGCTTCACGATTCCCCCAAAACTTTCGTTTTTTGACGCGTATGCAGATTGCAGCGAACAATGTAATTACCCGAGTAGCGGGAGTTGAGAAGGGGACAAAAATGTTCGTGTTGTTGTTTTTTCTCGTGTGTCAACTTACCATCTCCAAGGCGTTAAATTCTGAATAATCCTCGATGCTCAGCGAACTCATTCGTGTGCGTAACGGGGAATAGATCACAGCTGTATTCCTTCTCAAACTTCTATCCGCATCGCTGTTAAATGATTTTTAATCGTTGCAGTTTTAGCTCGAGGCCACGTTTTTTTTCTTCGTTTTGATGATAAAATATGCTGATTTATCGCGCAACCCGCACAACTCAATATTTTGTTGTTCGTGGGCTCTCTCTTTCTCGCTCTCTCTCTCTCTCTATCGTTTTCGCCTAGTTTATTTGACAAAAAAAAAACAAGTAATGGTTCGCCCCACGGAAGTCTACGCAGAATCCGCACTGCTGATCATGTGATCATATTTTCGTATGTGTATGCATTTCGGTTGCTGTGTGCTTCTGTACCTGACACTCTACACCGATACAATACTCAGAAAGACGCACTCAGTGTATTTGTGTACGACGCGCGGCGGCAGCGTGACTTGATCGCTGCGTTACCGCCGTTCCTCCATAGGACGATAGAACATGAAACTGTTTCTCGGTCCTCGCGCGCAGGCACGCACACGTGGTCGATGTTTGAGTTTACCGCATTCAAGTTATAATTTTGTGTGTAACCATTGTCGTCGGCACTGAAAACAGTTCATAGAAAGTAAGTTATATAATCGAAAATCCACCCTTAAATTTTTCTTTAACGTTCCGACTCGAGTCAACCAGTTTTTCATCCGTAAAAAACAAAGATTGACCGCACTAACATAACCTCTCTATTAGCACGAGCTCATTCACTAAATACCATGTTTTACTCCTATTTCATAATTTTGATGTTCTCTGTACAGCGGGCAACATGAAATCCCGGAAATCAAAGCAAACTAAAGATGATGTGGCGAAAACTTTGTACGTCCGCTTGCCGCACACCATCAAAAGTGTAAAAGAGATCCAGGATCTTTTTGCTGGCGATATTACCGTCAAACTGCCTAGACAGTCTTCGAGACATTGTCACGTAATTTTCCCTAGCGTCGACGAGAAAATAAAAAATCTCAAAAGCATAAGGAAAAAAAAAGTTGATGGAAAACGCATCCTGGCCGCCGAGCCCAAAATTAATCCCCCGGAAGAAAAAAAAATCAAGGAGAAAAAAATTAGACCATCCAAGCCTACGCAAGGACCAAAAATCACACAAACGTAAGACATTTCTCAAAACTTTGATTTCTAACTCTCTCTTTCTAATTTCTTCTGCAATTTTCTGTACAATTTTGATGCAGCCTTGGGACTTTCGTATTAGATAGTAAAATTAATGATGTCGTCACAATTTTAAAAGTAAAAACACAAAATTACTCAAATCTCTGACTGCATCGCAGAAGTACCAGTAGTTCTTTTTCGTCATTGATAAAAAATCGATACCAATAAAAAAATATTTAAAGCTAAAATTTTATTGCACGACAGACTATTCAGAATGAATTCGTCGAGTGAGAATTTAGGGCACAGCCAGAGGATTTTTTTCCCAAGCCTTGATCATAGTTGTGCAAAATATTATTTCAAATTCTGTGAATATTGTAAAAAATGTGTAAATTATGTTTATTTCCAGACTCCACGTTTCTAACATCAGACCAGGCACAAAATCGAATGAGATCAAGACAGCTTTTCCAGGCTGCACATCCGTTGTGATGATCAAATCAGGAAACACACCGAATAAGTAATGAAAATTTCTATTAAGAAATAAATGTGAATCGGCACAATGTTTATTTGATCATTTGATTTCCACAAATGGAAATCGATTTTTGTTCAATTTATCTAGTTAACTGAATAAGATTATTATTCAAATTGCGTCTCGATAGAAAACATTGAAGATTGAGCTTTTTGGCAAAAAGTTGTATTTCCATTTAGTTGTATTGTGGATGTCTCAGATTACGAAACAACGACCTAACGAATTTTTCCCCTTCTAGAATCGCAATCGTAAAGCTCCGCAGTATTCAACTGGCCGGAGAATATTTGCGCAAGGAGCGAAAGTGGCCGGAGGTACGAGACAGAGTTTTGAGAATTCAGCCCAAGGTATTGAAGAGATCGAAGAAACCACGGAAAAAAGTGGTCAAAATGAAGATTTACGATGGCGAGGGCAATGAAATTACCGAGGAATCTACAAGCAGCAGCAAAAATTCCATGAAGAAGGAAAAAAAACTAGTTAAGACCATGAAAACCTCTGAGGAAGAAGATGAGAATGAGAATGAGGATGTGGATGAGGATGAGGATGAGGATGAGGATGAGGATGAGGATGAGGATGAGGATGAGGATGAGGAAGAGGAAGAGGAAGAAGAAGAATCGGACGATTCCAGCGACGGAGAGGAGGAATAATTAAGTAGTTTGTAAAATACAAATTAATATGTAGATTTTAGTCGATCATAATTTATAGGATATTTAATTATTCGTGCATCGTGATGGTACATTCTCATTTTCAATATGATTAATTGACTATATATGTACAAATAACTTTGTTTAATTTTTAAGGACACTGTCGACTTTGCACAATGGTCAATATATTATTTCCGATGCTCACGTAACCCCGAAGTTATTTATTCTCGCTTGTCGAGCTTTCCGTATCTTCATGGTGAAATCGACGACGAAGAAGTAGATGATCTCGATTATTGAAATGAAACTGCAACCGAGGAAAAGACTGAAAACACCGCCCAAAGAAGCTGCGAACAGATAATTCACAATTTTCTTTTTAAATCGACTTTTTTCTCCGACTATTCTCGAGTCACACTATAAAACTTAAACATCATTCCTTTTTACTAGATTAACGAAAAGACTTTTCCCTCAGAAATATTTGTTTACGAGCTCGAAATATGCCAAAGTTACACTCATCAATCGTTTTATTTTTTCATCATTCTTTCACTCACACACGAGATTGATCCAAGAAAGGACGAGCTCTCGACGTTGCAGCACCGCAGATTGTTCCGAATACGTGATATGTATGGCAGTGGCGTTCTTCAGTTTTCTTGCCTTTTTGCTGTAAGAAATAACCATGAAATTCTCATTTTTCATGCACTCCGCCAGTAAAAGAAAGAGTAATTTTTCAAAAAATGACTTTCTCGATTCCGCTGCCAGCATGTTTAGGATTATAACATGAAGGAAACGTAGCGTAGACCGTCATCATTGTTGAAGAACGAAGGTGAGGAGGTGAGACTTACTAAAACGGCGAAGGATTGAATGCGGGAGCGTTGAGTGGCAACCCTGTGCTGGCCAAAGAATACATCGTGTTTTCACAATCTGGCAAACAACCGCACTCCGGGTCTCGAAGGGTCAAGGAATAGGCTTTCGGTTTGACTCGCGTGAGACACGGAATGTGAGTAATATTACAGATGGTTTGTTCAGGCTGAAGTTGCGAGGAGAAAAAAGGTAAACAACCACAAAAATGATTGAATACATTTTCCCTACACTTGACGAAACAATTGTCAGCGCGATAAAAATCTTCTACATCTGTCGATCTTTCGCAGTCGCGATCTTCTCGCTTCATGTCCAAAACTTCGCTACTCGCTGTCAAACGACGAGCAAATATTCTAGCCACGGTCTCGGTTCCCGTTGCACCAACGAATTCCGTTGCCGCCGAACCGGGATAAGTTCGTCGTTCATGGATCAACACCTTCACACCGTCTCCGTACATTATCGACGAAATCCTGTCACGTGGACCGTACGACTTTATCAGAAATGACAATATGTAACGTCCCCCGTAAGTCACGGTGTAATAATCGCTCTCCGAATTATTCCACCTGCCACATGAAAACGCAAAGGGCCCTTCAGGATACATTACATTAAACATGAGCAATTTCACTTTTTTCAATTTTTTCAATGATATATACGAATTTTGTGACAAAAAATTGATAAGTTTCATAAATTCGTATGATAATTTAGTAAAACTGTGCGTAGGAGCTTTCCTTAGCGATTTCGGATTCCCTTTGCAGCAGTGGGATATAAAAAACCGACCTCAATATCAATCTACATCGATTCTTGAAAAAAACTGTTCGAGAATCTAATGAAAAATGGAATTTTTCACAAAACGAAAACATTTGTTTATTATAGATTGAAACTATGCTAAATCGGGAAAAAATCGAGTTTCTCAAATTCCATTTATATTTGCACGAATTATGCAGACAGCGAAATAATATTTAATTTTTCAAAGTTGCTCACAACTTATAGTTGGCTATAGTTGTCCATTTTTTTTCGGATTTCTCACGTGAAAGTTTTTAGCTCGTGTTTCTTGCGTTTTCAGAGATGCTTTGAAATCAATGGGGACGAAATAAGCGTGTAGGAAGATTGGATGTGCTGTACTTTGTCCCGTAGAATTCTTTACGTTTCGCCAAAGACATCGGAAATACTTTGAAGACTTGTTCAAAGACTTTAATTTATGCGAAGATTGTGCAACGAATTGACACGCGATCGTGCAGAATGTAATAATCGATGAACGGTGTAAAAAAACTCTGAGAATCGCTCGTCGACGTCGAGAAACTTCGAGTTCTTCTTGTCAAGGTGAAATAACTTTTTTCCTCTGCTCTCTCTCTCTCTTTTTTGCTCTTTTTTTTGCAACTTCGTGACCTTTTTTACTCCTTTTTTTTGTGCTATCATCTTATCGTAGATACTACGAGAACGTCTATGATTTTCAGTTCCTATTCGTGTCGTCGTATCGACGGGCGTGCACGCGTTTTAACAATTTACCAGCAAAAGTACTATTCAGTAGAAAAAATATAGTGCCACTTGGAACATTGTTATTGCCCTGTTCCAAACAGTATCTCACATCGAATCCTCGCCCAAGGTTTCTGAAGAAATTTAACAATTCATAACTGGGAAAAAAGTAATTATACCTAAATTTTTGAAAATTATAACTGTGCCGTTCTAATTGAGGTCTCTTCAATTTGAAATTTCGATAACTTCCCTAATTTCGAGATTTTCCTGGAATATTTTTTTGTTCGAGAAATCGGAATCCCCAAGAATTTTCTTCGTTTTTGCATTGAGTTTAAATCGGTCATTCATGAGAATAATTGAACGCATTTTTTAGCAGCCTACATCCCTTTTTTCCATCATCAAATCGAGATTATTATCAATTTGCCCAATTTCATAATTTGCTCATCTATTAACGTGTCAATGATGCAAAGAAAAAAGGAGTAAATTACCTGCGTTTATACTTGTCGTAAGCATAGTTGAAGGAGCAACAAATACCATAAGGAGTGTAACTCTGTTTAACTATTTTTTGGCAATCCTCGGTTTTCCCTTCGAACATGCACATGACGAAAATATCGCGGCATCTCGGTCTCACGTAATTCAATACTTCTTCCAATGTCAATCGATTTATAATGAGTATTCGTTCGAGTATGGACATCTCTGTTGCAAATTGATTACTCGGTATTATTCCAATTGAGAGATGCTTTAAAACTTTGATGAAATCTTTAGCGCCCATGCCGGAAGGGTAACGCCTGAAATTTCATCGATAAAAAAAAAAAAAATCCATATTCGGGGAAATAATCATTATCCTCGCTCAAACAATCAATTGGTTAGTGTTTTTTCTCGTTTTTTTCGGACGTTTTTTCGCCACCATGGATTAATACGTACATGTGTTTTCTGGCAGCCAGAAAAGAGGTCAACCGATGATGGACCGCAACATCCGAATGGCAAAAAGTCACTGCTGGTAATTTGAGCCGCCAGCTTGGATACTGATTAGTCAAGACTAAGGTACGCATATTGGCCATTTCGTGTTTCGCGTAAAATTGATTCGCCAATTGACAGGCCGATACGATTGACAGGGCAACGATCATGAGCCACACGCATCTATAATCGTTTCAAATTGAGGGGGTACTCTTGTCTAAAATCCCATTTCTAATAATCCCTTTTCGAATGAAAAAAAAATATTTTTCGCCCACTTTTTTTGTCTGATAGAGAAAAAATCGACTGGAGGCAACATCGCGATCAAATTTGCCTCGTAGCTTCATCTCTGCCGCTACACGTTTTAAACATCCGAATAAAAAATATTAAAAATATTCTTCATTCGTATAAATGTTACGGTGAATTTCAATTTTCAAGCTTTCCTTTTTCTCTTCAATCATGAAATATTATTGAAAAAGTATTGTTCGCGAGAAACGAAAAAACAAAAAAAATGTTTCAATTTCAATTTAATCGAATGTCAGAACTTGATTTTTTTTTAATCGTTTTATATTTTTGAATAGGTAATAACATGAATTATGGATGTGTTTTCCTTTGATTTAAAAAATATTATTCGAAACGTCTAGTTTACAAGATGGGAAAGAAAAGTTTTGAGCTTTGTTTCATTAAAAATAAATACTTGGCATTGTTTTCCACTCTGTGCTATGGGAAATGCAACGGTTTTTCGATGGAATTGAGATTTTTCTTTGTCTTTTAATTGATTTAGGATTTTATTCTTCCAATCTTAATTAGATCGGTGATAAATACTCTATTTTTTTTTCTCATTTTTTCGTACGGGTGTTCGTGTGTGGCATTTGATGGCGATTATATTAATTTACCTTCCAATTGCAGATTTAGCTTGATACGTATATTTGATGCCATGGATTGTCGAATTTGCCGAAAATTCTTTGTAAACGTCTTTGAGAATTTGCCACACATTTTGATGCTCGTAATCATGATTAACATTCTGTCGAGTATCGAAACTTGTAACGGACACCATATCGTTTGAGAACAAGCAAAATCTAACGGTTTTGTCTGTTGAAGGGACTCTTGAGGACTAATATGAAACCTGGGACATTCCTGGTCGAGAAGTGCTCTTTCAACGAATCGATACAAATACACTTGTTTGATTGCAGTTCCACACTGTCATTGTGATCACAATCACATTTCACCTGATTTTTATCCAGCACGCACGATTCTTGAGCGTTTGTCATACAAACAGGAAATCCCTCGTCGCAGATTGTCTCGTTTCTCATATTTTTTTTTTTTTTTTCCTTACATTAAGCCTTCGTCGTCACTGTGAGTAGAATCCACCCAGTGACCAACTTGTGACGTAAATATCTCCTAGTTGCCGGTAATGAATGGGGGTGTAATCGTCACCTAACGACAGTTTGTAGTGTCCATTGCTCGTTCCCGGCGATAAGTATTACCTCAGCTAACGCTAAATCTCTAACATCCACTCTGAAATCAATCCACTTCCAATTACGGAATTAATATGTTTTTTTAAACGCGCGTTATCCTACTATTTTTTTCACAAAAGAACCAGATCTGGTGAATATCAGGTCCAAATTTCAGGCAAAAATATTGAAAATCCACAAAGTGACGATTATTTTAGTGAAAAAACTTTTTTTCCCCGTATACTTTTTTCATTTTGCATTTAAAAAAATATGTTAGCCCTCGATTTCGTTGAGAAAAGTTTTTCGTATCTAAACTAGAATGTCCAATGGTTGTTTAGTAATTATTTGAGAATTTTCGAACCGATGGGTTGTCCACAATACGGACTCGAAAATGGACTGGGTAGAGTTAACCCAGTTTGACCACCGAGATCGGTGACGAAAGTGTGACCACGAAGGGTTAATTATATGGACGGAATAACAATGGATATATGTTTTTCCCCTTTTTTAAAATTAGAAATATTTTTACGGGACGTTCTCTTTCAAAAATTTCGATCAAACAATGAAAAAACGTTATTTTAGAGCTAAGGCACTTGCCAAGATATAATTTTCAAGTTCAACTCGCGATCCTATCGTCACGCGACGAGAGATTCTCTCATTTTCGTTTTTTAACGTTCGAAAAACTTGAACATTTGAATTTTAGTTTTTTATTCAAAGAGAAATCGTGAATGATAATTCAAAAGACGCAGTTTTAAAAATAATTACTCGTCAATAATTGGTCTTTATTTCCGACTATAAGCCTCACACAGGATAAAAAGTGAGGACGAAATCCTCGATAATCAGTAGGGCCTCTCAAAAAGCCAAACAATCAATATTTCTTCTAATTAAAATTAGAAATATTTTTGACCCAATTTTCGATAAGGGAATCGATGAAATTTTTCGAACATCCGGGTTTGAGCGATGAATTTCGTATCGACACAATATTTCCGTCGATATAATATCCGGTCTGAGGTATACTCGGTCGGTAATTCGCTCCTGTTGCTGATAAAAAACATTCCGTATCGTACTGTGGAGTTGGCACGAGAGATGGTAGCACCATCCGTGAGCACACCGATATAGCCTCGTGCATGTGTAGCAGTCGATGTGTCGCGTTCTTTAATAGCAACAATTTTCCAATCTGATGATTCGCGAACGTCATTGAAATTTTTTCATTTGCATCCGATTCATCCATTTGATAAGCGGAAAATTAGGTGGGATGACATTTCATTCAGTCGCTCGCGTGATCGAGTAGGAGTTTCTCGTATCGCGGATCATCCAATAACACGAATTTCCCCGATGTAGCTCGAACGATTACCCTTGTGACTCTTTTATTCGTGGAAACAAATATGTGCTTGTGTTGGACTACACCGGCGAGACGTGCCAAGTGTATTGGAGTAAGAACTAACCTAAAACCGTCACGTCCCAATAGCTCGTAAACTCGTACGAATATTCAAAAAAACAACAAAATAATAAGTGAAAGTTTAAAGTGAAAAAGAAGAAATTGCTGAATATTATAATTCGCGAGTGATCGGAAGATGTTCCGCCTACGATTTTCCATTTTTTCGTGTCCGGAAGTTAGCGAGATTCGTCGCTAAGTTAAACGACCAGTGTCGCAACACGATGGCTCACAATTCATTATTATTCGCATACAACTCTTTCGAACGCACTTCTCGCTGAAGCTATTCAATCGTAAGTTCACTTAGGCGATTCGCACAGATCGTATTCATTCAATTTGCATGTCATTTTTCCCAGTCCCTCCTCATATTCACTCGTATCTATCAATCAAATACTACGCGTCAGCATCTGACGTTTACGAAAAATTCAACGAATCTCACGATTTGTTAAAAATTATTTCGAACATAGGATTCTTATTTTTTTAGAACATATCCCATGGGTGGTCGACCGAGGACATCTTGCGATGTCCTGCAATAAATCGTCCTTATCTTCTATCCAATTACTCTCATAAGGTAAGCTTCTTTCTTACATTGCAAACATTTTCTATCCACATTGTTATCCAAAGTTTCATTCCATAGTTAGCGCTGAAACCTCAATGTTATTTTAAGCCGCAGCAATAAATGGTATCGGCCCTCAAAAATCCACACTATTTACAATATAATTTTTTCCAAATCTCAATCTTTTCTGGACTTTGAACCGAACAATTAAAAAAGTAGAAAAATAACATTTTCATCTTAATTTGAAAATGAGGAGTCGTATCTACATGCTCCAAAAAAAGTGTTAGCCCATGAATGACCCAATGTTAGAGCTGTAACTCACCATCCTTACCATTTTTGCTTTACTACATTTAGTACTGTTCTTCTAATTCCATTGACCATTCAATTATGCCTCGGCTTTGCTAGAAGTTTTTTTTTTTTGCTGTCAACAATGTTCTTAAAACGTGGAATTCATGAATAAATATTTTTTTATATCCATAATACATGAGTGTGGGATTCATACGATTGCATTCAATTCAGTGTAGTTTCACAATTGTAGGAGCTGGGCGGGTGGTCCATTGTCAAGGCAAACGTGATATTGGTAATAATGCAGGGATGATTTAGTAAGTTGTTGGGATTAAAAATGACAAAGTTTTGAAATTCTTTATCGATTCATGGCAAACTTTACATCGTCTATTCAGAATGCAAACTCCAGAGACCGATTGATCTCTATGTTTTTGAACTATATTCGAATTTGTGACTTGTTTTTCCACATCGGGTTGAAGTTTGCATCGTTGAAACACAACGGATTAGTTTTTTCTTCGCCAAAGCCCATTATTCATATGCAGAATTGAATTGTGACGATAAGACGATCGGTTTTTGGCCTCAAAAAGATATATCGGCATGAAAAATTTGGATCATTTTGAAAATCAAACGAGTTATCAATAAAAATAGAAAATTTTTATTGCTTTTCAACGCTGCAAACTTCAGCATCATTTTTTTTACGGTGTTTTTAAACGGATAAATTTATTTCTTCCTTTTACTTTTCGATGCAAAAACGCTCCATGGGGACTTGCGCGCTTGATTTCTGGGACAAATTAATGAAAATTAATGGTAATTAATGGTATTTCTGCCATTTGCAACGTGTCGTTTGTGAAAAATTCGTGTTAATTATAAATAGATTTCGAAATAAACGATAAATTTGAAGTCTTTGTTGAAAAAGATTTGCAAAACGTGGACGCATAACGAGAATATTGATTGGGTAGGGAAACGTGAATGGAATCGATTGAGGAAATAACCAACTATTGTTTTACAATCTGTTGCAGCAATAAAGAAAAAAATGAAGTCAATTGTAGTGTAGTGTATACGAAGCTTGACATTCGACGGATGTAAAAGTTGCAATAATCGGAGGACACGATTGCAATGGATCTTCGGTCGGAGGAGAAAATTTCAGGGCTCGTATCGTAAGAGCAATGTTGGGAAGGGGCGATACGTGGGACACGAGTTATTAAAAAATAAAATCACTCAGACACAGAGACAGAGAGCGAGAGAGAAAGCGAGAGAGAGAGAGAGAGGGAGAGAGAGAGATAAAAAAAAAGCAGAATGCAAGCGAAAAAACGTTATTTATTGTTATTCGTGACGTGCGCGTTTCTCGGCTACTGTTACTTCGGTGGATATAGATTAAAAAGTAAACAAGCCTTCGAGAAGAAAGTACTGCCTCACGAACGATTGCCTTCGTTTATGAGCATGACCGAAGAGTTCTACGACAAGGATCTTAGGACGACGAATCGTCATCGTATTGTGAGAAATTCGCGTCGAGAATGCAGAATGGAAACTTGTTTTGACTCGTCGAGATGCAAACAAGGATTCACCGTATACGTATATCCGGTCGAGGACACGATAAGTCCTCTTTACCAAAAAATCCTAAACGTTATTACCGAGTCTCGTTATTATACGAGCGATCCAACGAGGGCGTGTATTTTTGTTTTGGCCCTTGACACACTCGATCGTGATCCCTTATCAGCAGAGTTCGTCCACAACTTACCCGCCAAGTTATCGCGTTTGCAACACTGGAACAACGGAAAAAATCATCTTGTCTTCAATCTCTATTCCGGCACATGGCCCGATTACGCTGAGGAAGCGTTGGCCTTTGAGCTTGGTTACGCCATCCTCGCCAAAGCCAGCATGTCAATACATCATCTTAGACCCAACTTTGACGTCTCCATTCCGCTATTCGGTAAACAACATCCCGAACGCGGTGGCGAACCTGGCCAGGCACAGGAAAATACTTTTCCAAACAATAAAAAATACGTCGCCGCATTCAAAGGCAAACGATACGTTCACGGAATCGGATCCGAAACTAGAAATGCTTTTTACCACTTGCACAATGGCAAGGATCTCGTTTTCGTCACCACCTGCCGCCATGGAAAAGCCTGGAGAGAATTTCAGGACGAACACTGCACTCAGGACAATCAGAAATATGATACGTAAGTGAATCTTTTTTTTTTTCCTCCTAAATTATTTACCACGCTCTCGGGATAGTAATTTTCGAAAGATTTTAGAAAACTCAATAATTGGTAGCAAATCTTTTAGAAATTTGAATCAACGGATTTTCATATTGATAAGATTTTAGTTTTTGAAAATTCGCCGCTGCTTTTGCTTTTCGCACGTGTGCGAATAGCCAAAAACTCCGAAACGTTGAGTTTAATTCAAATTGGTAATCAATTGATTACAACCATGAAAGATGAAAGTTTTCATGACAAAAATAAAAGAATTCGGGGCCTCAGAATATTAAGAATGTTAATGCTCGTCCATAAATCCTGACAAATCGGCTAGACGAGGGTTCGATGTCTAATTGACTTTTTAATCGATTTTTTTTTTTTTTTTGGAGCTAAACCGTCAAGATGGAAAGAGTATTTAACATTTGAGACACATTTTTTTCAAGTAATTAAACTCATTTCTCAACTCGCTGCTTTGGACATGCGTATTTTAATAATTAACAGTAAAAATATATCGTAACCTTGAGTAAGACTGATTTTCTCATGGAATTTAGCAATCCGAGAGTAATTGGTGTCTGATCAACTTTAACAACCATTCACCTTATTACCTTGAAACCTCTCGAAAGATAGTCTCCTCCCTTTCAAAATATTGAAATAAAAAGCGTTGCAGGTATTCAAGGGTCCCCACTACGTTTGCATAAATTCTTTTGTTCCGCCAAAATAAGTTGATTTTATTAATAGACTCGACGATAAGAATCAAACAATTAATTCCCACAATATAAATTCAAGGGCACGCGTAAAAGTCGATTCGAAAATTCCAGGGTTTTGCATAATTGAAAAATATGATACGTCAAAAAAATAATTGTAACGTGACGAGGTTCGCTCGCCTCGGCTTTCAGGAATATCGTTGCGTAAGTAAAAACTCGCGGCAGCTTATACTGACGGAATCGTTCGATGCTACAATTTTTCCCCCTATTATTTCTTCAATTTTTGCCTAAAAAAATCAGAGTTTTCATGCATCCGAAAGGGCCAGACTTCGACTGCTCGAAAACAAAGATTTGGAATAATGTGCTATGACGTTGCATCGTTGGGAGGCAACAACAAATATTTTCAACATTAATTATAGTTTTTATTATTGAATCGTCTCAATTTTTTTTTCGTGGAATTTCATTTCGTTCCATTGACACGCAGACCTGAGCATTATTAATGTGATGAAGTTTTTGGATGATTTTCCGAGGCCAATGAATAATTGTGACTTGGTTGATTTCAGGTACGACTACGAGATATTGCTGATGAATTCGACGTTTTGTCTTGTACCACGTGGACGAAGATTAGGAAGTTTTAGATTTTTGGAGGCCCTCAGAGCAGGATGTATTCCGGTGATATTGAGCAACGGATGGGCGCTTCCATTTCACGAAAAGCTCGATTGGAAACAGGCTGTAATATTTACGGACGAAAGATTGTTGCTACAGATTCCTGACATCGTGAGATCGGTTTCGAACACGAAGATTTTGAGGCTCCGTCAACAAACGCAATTTCTTTGGGAGCGTTATTTTTCGTCGATTGAAAAAATAATATTCACCGTCTTCGAGGTAAGAATTAATCTCCACCTATTTAGTAAAAAAAGAAAAAAATGAGAGATGGATTTATTCGTCATTATGGCATATTTTGTTTGGCTTTGCAGAATTTGCGCGAACGTCTTTCCTGGGAAGGAACGAGGAACGGACTCGTTTGGAACATGAGTCCCGGTGCGCTGTCAATTTTGCCACAATTCTCAGACAGTCAACAGGAATTACCATTTACGACAAAAGATCCGGGTAATACGTTTACTGCCATCATTTACTCGCAACTGGGATCGACGGCTGTTCTCTACCGGCTGTTGCGCAGCCTCTCCAAAAGCAAATATTTAGACAAGGTTATCATATGTTTATTTGAACCCTTACCAAGGAATCTACTAACAAAAACTGTCCCAGCTCCCCTAAACACAGTTATTTCAAGAGCAAAAAAAAAAAACGTTAGTAACGACGGAAAAACTGTCATGAGGAAAATCCATTCTTTGTCAATACGTTCAAGATCCCGTGAGATAAATTTTCCCTCCTCTCGAATGATAGGAGCAACGGGAATATTTGGAAATGCAGAAAATATAGAAGAAAGGAGTTTGGTTATCCTGAATCGTGTAATCGTCGGAATTTATATTCGTCAAGAAAAAATATAAAAACCGGGAAAACATAGTGATTATCGGAGTACGATGCTTGTACGTGGCTTACGCCTCGATTAACCGAGATGCCATAAATAAAACCCCTTCACACATTATTTTTTTCCCCTTTGCAGATTATTCTTATGTGGAATTCTGACCTTCCGTTGCCGAGAAGACCGCGGTGGCAAGGAATAAAAGCAACTATTCACGTGATCGCTGTAACAAGAATTTCTCAACGCTTTTACCCACATCCTCACATTAAAACAAGTGCCATATTGTCTTTGGACGAAGATGCTACTCTAAACACTGACGAAATCGACTTTGCTTTCGTCGTTTGGCGATCTTTTCCCGACCGAATTGTCGGCTATCCCGCCAGATCTCATTATTGGGATGACTCCAAGGTAAATAAAATCCCATTCATTTACTTTAATCCTCTCATTGATTCACCTCTAATTTTCATTATTTCGAAGAAAAATCGGAAACGATCATTTTGCCCATTCATTCTACTTTTCTGTCGACTCCTTGTTTTTTAATCGTCAATCTAATTCTTAATTGAGTCGATAGAATATTATTTAATCGGCTCATAACATTGCGATACAGTAATTACTCAATTATTTACTGGAAACGAAACGAAATTGCTTCTCATTAACGATCACGGGTCACCTTTGAGTTTTTCCACCGAACAAACGCCATTAAACCCATTTTTATGGAACAAAGTTAATAGTTTTTAGTTCAAGTCTGTTATTAATAGATTATTGATAATTTGATGCAATGAAACTATGACGATGATTAATTTTCAATGTATTGTGTTTGAATGGTGTAAAAAGCGTTCCTGGGGCTACACAAGCAAATGGACAAACGATTACAGCATAGTACTGACGGGGGCGGCCTTTTATCACCGTTATTACAATACCTTGTATACGGAATTGTTGAGCTCGACGCTGCACAAGACGGTTGAGCAATCGCAGAATTGCGAGGACATACTGATGAATTTTTTGGTCAGTCACGTGACCCGACAACCACCGATCAAGGTTACGCAGCGTAAACTTTACAAGGAATCCGCCGGGAATGGGATCAGGTATTTTTCGAACAATGGACAAACATTTAATTGGCTCGTTTGACAAGTTGCATTGCAAAAATGAATTATCGCTCCTTTGCGTTTTGAATTAACGCCTCAAGGAGGGATCGGCCCCTCGAGACATTTTCTCACACTCAAAAATCATTCAATACGGTCCTACTTGCGACTTTGGCCTCAAGGTCAATCGGCACCCGGAAATTGTCTAAAAATTGTTTTTTCCTTTTTAATTTGATCGTAACTAGACTGCCAAGCGCAAACCATCCTTCGTACGTTCCTTCTCCCAGGCTTTGTTAATTCGAGTGGTGTAATTTGACCTTGGCCACTTTCAGATCACCGTGGAACGACCCGGATCACTTTATCCAACGGCAAACCTGCATGAACACTTTTGTTGCTGTGTTTGGTTACATGCCCCTCTTGAGATCCAACATCAGGCTCGATCCAGTACTCTTCAAAGATTCCGTCAGCAATCTTCGCAAGAAGTATAGGCAAATTGAGTTAGTTAATAATTAGAATTGTATAAAGAGAGAAGGAGAGCGAGAGAGCGAGAGAGCGAGAGAGAGAGAGAGAGAGAGAGAGAGAGAGAGAGAGAGATAAAAGGAAAAGATAGAGGGAAGCAATACGTAAAAAAAAAATGTCGAGCACTCTCGGTTTTTCATCACGTACTAATTTATATAAAAAAAAAACAAACCCAAACGAAAGCCGGGCGTTATCCGGGCTGATCAAGATCGAACTGACAATGTCCAGCACGAAATTCACGTGCGTTTGATATAAACCAACAACTAAAACAAAACAAAGTCGAATCAAAGTCCAAATATTTTTATTCCCGTCTCATTCCCCACCCTTTCGTTCGCCCACGTAGCAACTTCGTCATATTATTCGTTCAGAATCATTCCGTCTCCCGACTTTCAATCAACGTTTCGTACAAAACCCTCCTTTTTCTTTCTATAAGGAACGGTTTTTTTTTTCCTTAGCGATTATATCGCGCTTATTGTTCTTTGCGACATTTCATTTCGGTCCGAATCATGCCAAGAAATCAACGTTTCTACGTCGCATTATTGTACATAACAATCGTTTCATAGATATTATTAATAATAAAATATACAATTATTTAACAGGCCTCGTCTTATGGATTTGATCGTCAACATCGTCGGAATCCTGCCTCCAAAATTTGCCTCTATTTTGCTCCTTTCGTCGTCCCTTGACCACTGGACCACGTCCTCTTTCCGACGTCTTTTTCTCCCGGCCCTGGTGAGTTCCTCTTGAAAACTTCGTCAACCTTCCAAATTCCATTTATACATTCGGCCACTCAATTTTTGTCCCAAAACGAATCTGCCTATCGTTTTTATTTGAATTTAACAAAAATCTGATTCATATCTGGTCACGATTTTTGATGTATTGAAAATTTATGCGAATCCACGAATGTTGGGAGGAAAAATTTCAAACAATTCCCAACATTTTCGGCCCAAAAAATAGGAGATTATTCCTCGAACTAGAAAATACTTTTGTCCTGAGAAATCGGGATTCGGGATGTTTTCTTGAGTGAGATTTACGCACAAAAATTCATGATTATGTGGAGATTTTTGATTTTCGTTAAAATTCATTTTTGTTCTTGAAAATTTCGACTTATGGAAGCAACACTCGCTACCAAAAGTGTACGCGCAGCGGAATTTTTCTCGATCAGTTGTTCCGGGTGTCGCCGATTTCGGCAGATTTCGAAGATTCTTTCGGTAGATTCGTTGTTTTTTTTTCGCCGACGAGATTGACGCACGTCGCGAACGACAAAAATTTAAACATTTTAAACATTTCCACACACACGCGTTCATAAAAGGAGAATGGTTTTATTGGATCATTTTCGCGGCCGAGCTGGCGGTATGTTACAAAACAGAGGAATACGCTGACGAGACAGTTGTCGAAACTCGAGCTGGACGCGCCTCGTTTCACGTGCAGTATGAACAAAAAAAATAAGAAACCAAACAAAAAATTCTCGTTTGTTGGATTTTAGACAGAAGCAGAGTTTTTATTGTTTTGTTTTTGGTCTACTACTTTTTTACCAATTCAACAGAATAACGATAGGCCCATGTTATCATGGGGTCATATTGACCCAGGACGAAAGGACCGAACTTGATTCTTCTCCTCTCTGTTAACTCTCGACTGCATTCCAACGAATCTATGACTATTTCGATCGCTCCGAGTTCTTTGAGCCATTTTGAGCTATTCGCGAATAATACAGGCGCCGAATTTTCGAAAAATGTTCACCATTTTCTCTCAACGGAAACAGAACCGTACGAAAAAAAATTTTTGCCCAGCTCCACGTCTCGTTTTTCTTTCTACTGATCTCGATGTCTTCGAACCCCGATATGAAAAACTATGCGGGGCGTCGCCCACGAGGATACAATCCCGAACTCCAGTTAGTATTGCTGTGTGAAATAGCAAAGAACGGTACTTTAATGTTTAGACGTTAAATCTATTCGGCAAAGAAGCAGGTACGAAAAAGATCGGAAAAAAAAAAAAAAAACAAAAAATATTCAAACGATCGTTGAAAGGTCGTGGTTGCCCGAGGACTCGGACGAACGAGAACTCGTGATTTGCACGATATCTCGAGACCATCATAGCTCCACCTTTTGTCTATAGATAAAGGAATAAATATTATTAGTGCTCGCGGCTTGGCCGCATTATTCTTGCCAACAATCAAGTCTTTAACAATAAAAGTACGATAAGAGCTATTGACTACTTTGCGTCAGATTTCTCGACCTTTTTAGCTTTCCAGAAAACTTTCCTCGAAGGTTTCGACGAAATTTTCAATTTCTAAAACTAAAAGGACTCTCTACTGAGGGATCTCGCTGGACTATGTTGCAATATGAAAAAGACGCGGCTAGAATTTGACGTCAGTATGAGATCGCGATCGGGTTTTAATTCAGCGAGAGATTGACCATCATTCTTTGGACACTTTGGACAACTCTTCTTCAACTCCCATCAATTCCCTCGTCACGTTCTGCGATCAGGATTTGCCCATTAGTTCGGGACCAGAAGCGACCCAACTGGAATAAATTTTATTTCCGGTTATCCTGGTATTAAATGACGCGCGATCTGGTCAACCTGGTCGTACTTCAATGTCCTTAATTCCCTATTCTTCTTACTTAGTCCCGAATAAATCCTGATGAGGCAAAACCCGTTAGACTTATTTAATCTCCGGAAATGCTGGCTCGGTTTGCTTGACATTGAAATAGTATGAAAATTATTTTCTGAGGTATACCGAATCTGGTAAACCTGACGAGCACCTGACACATGCGAAGATGTAAGTTTGCTCGGTTCCGAGCAACGAGAACTTGATTTATTGGGAATGTAAGGAACTCTCACCATTTTTTAATATCCAGCTTTTCTTAGTTCTCTGTTGAGACGAACGAAAGTGCAAAAAATGAGAGTAACGGGCAGTCGAGAGATAGAAACTAGTGAGCGGCGGTAAAAATTTCTCGGGCGTCGGACCAACTTTTCTCACGCTTATCGGCGGACCTGATTCCAAAGGGCGAGCCACAGAAAAACAAAGGAGACAGAGAGAGAGAGAGAGAGAGAGAGAGAGAGAGAGAGCGAGGGAGTGAGAATGAAAAAAAGCGTCGACCTCAATCGCCACCGTAGGAAATCCAACAATAAAATAATAGGCGATACCTTGCGAGGGTGTCCGATGAAGGTTGCGATAAGCAGCCGGACCTCTCTTCAGGGTCGTCCACGAGTTTCTTTTCTCTCTATTCTTGCACAAAACTCGCGAGTTTGTGCTAAAGTCTCGCTGGCTTTGTTCTCACAGTTAGTTGAGAAATTTATACCGAGCAACTTGAAATTCCAATTATTTCGAGTCGAGAAATTATTGGCGTTTTTCGCGTTATTGTGCGACGATCCGACGAGCACGATTATTCACCGTGTCCGGTTCTTATAAGGACTACGGCAACGTCACATGTTCCCTGCCCTCGATTTTAGTTACAAAATTCAAATTGCACCGAATTTCCAAATAAAACTTGCTCGTCCAGTCGACCACAAGGACAATGGGAATTGAAAGGCTTTTTTATACTCGAGACAACAATTAAGCTGCAGAATAATTTGTATAGTTATTCCGATAAAAACTGGCAATAAACATTTTATATCCTGTGCATAAAACAATGATAATTATTCATAAATAATTATGTACCCGAGATCGGAAAAATGAGCACAACAAATTTATCATTTCAAATATTCGCCACAACGTTACGGTCTAACTATATTCATTTGTGTATGTTGAAAAAGCCTGAGAATCCGCTCACCGTGCTGTTACGATATGCACTGGGGCCCTCACACACGTCAAGGTAAAAAGAAAGGTTAATATCTTAGGTAACTCTCTCGACCCGGTTATTATTGCTTGTCCGTTTGTGTGGCGAGCATGCATGTCTCTTTTCTCGAAGTAACGATTGAGATATACATCGAAAAAAACTCATATCTCAACGAGTTTAAACTATTTGCCTCCAATCATTTCCCTTGGGACAGCAATCTCGCGTGCGTTAATGGACAGACAATGAAAATTTAGTGCTCCTTAACCGTTGGAAATAATCGACCGCGATCTTCTTCATACGATATTTAATCTCCAACCTGCCTTGCCAGGCTAATTAATTGATTCACATACTTAATAATGAGATACGGCTCAATTAAAAAAAAAAAAACCATTCATTACATTCGTAACCAATCCACTATGTTTATAATTTATGCAATTTATCAATAATGCTGAGATACTGTCTTTTAACATTAGTGGTCGTTTCATGAAATTTGTCCTTCTTCCATTAACTTTCGCAGGGAGTAAATGAACAAATGAATAAATAAATGAATGAATGAATAGTTATTGATGGGTGGATAGGGGAATTGGGAGGTTGGAAATTTCTCATAGTGTATAGTGTGCGACTGACAAGATTTCAATTTTTTAATGTCCATTCATTTTTGTCGCAATAACTTTGACATAGAAATTTCGCCACATTCTACTTTCGATATCTGTAGCGCGTGTCTCAGAGATTCTAATGTTTTTTTTTTTCTTTCCAAGAAGCATAGTGAAAAGTTTGGCTGTTTTATATTATTTGAGAATTCGAACAAAATGACAAACGCTCCGGAATTGCGAAATTTTTCGAATATCTCTGATGTCAGATAACGAAAGATTGTTCAAGCACGTGAACCTGAAGAACGAGCTATGAGTAATGAAACTATAAACGAAAGCAGCATAGCGATCTGATCGAAAGTGTATGTCAGTTTTTTTTGACGGAAATTGAAAAGAAAAAAAAGAATTTTCCGTTACGACAACCATTTTTAGGTATCATTGAATTTCATCATAAAAACTACGAGGAATTCTTTTTCAATAACAAAGACTCGACGTTTATACTCGAAATGAAACATTTTCAGAGCTAAACGGGGAAAGAGAGAGAAAAATATCCGACGACTGTGGCTCAATCTTTCGAATTCACATTGGTGCATTCCTAATTATTAGCCGAAGGACTCGCAATAAAAGAAAAAATACGAATTACTTAGGAAAGCCGGAAGCTTGCCGAGCGCTATAAAAATCTCGTGTCCTCCAGTAGGAGGTTTTGTTTATTATAAAAATGAATAAATAATCCTCATTGTGAAATAAAACTTGAAAAAATGCTCTATATTTTTCAGGATAGTTGAATATCATCAAATATCGATCAAATTTTTCAAACACACAGAATCGTCTCGATTTTTTGTTTATTTTTCGAAATTAAAAAAAAAAATGTCATCCAAATATTTCATCTTATTCCTTTCTCCTCTGTGAGACTGATTTCCTTTCTTCCGTTGTGTGATGATGGTCAGAAAAAAAAAAATAATCTTTGATACATATTGTGAGGAAAAAAAAAAGATTAAAATTATTACTGCGAGCTAGGAAATGGTTAAATCCGAAATTTCGATTATTTAGGTTCGTTCTCGGAGTTGGTAGCTTGGGCGTGTTTGATTGGTAAATTATACTAACGCTCTGACGATAAAGTGTGCTGTATAAAGTTATGCAAGCACGTCGTTTGGTGCGTTAAACAAACTCGCGGGCCACGCGCCTATTCTTTTTTATACACGCATATTTTTTCTCAGCGTGTATATATTCGAGTTATTCACAAATAGCGTATAACACTGTATGCGCTAATGATAAATTAGTCAGGTCAGACAGGGCGTGAAGCGTAACAAAATCTTTCTCTCTCGTTTGCGTTCGCGCTTTTGCGCTTTCGGTTTCGCGCCTAACGCTCCCAGCCACGCGTTCGTTTTTTTCCTTCTAAACAAATAAAAAACATACGATTATTCATGCGAATTTCGCGCATGGGAATCCCATAATGATCATAACAAAAGAGCGGGATAATTTTTTGGAAATTAAATGTTAAAAAAAAAAAACCGCGTACAACTCTGTTTCACGTTTTGCCCAACGAATCAAGAAAATGTGTTACATTTTGAAAAAAAAAGAAACTCATATGATCCGTAGAAAAAAAATTGAAAGCCGAAAAAACGAAAGTATTTTATGAAAGAAAATTTCAACGAAGTTTAGTTGGCTTTTAAAAAAAATGTCAACATTTTGGCAAAAGCCTATCTTACACGATATAACTTTATTATTTATTTCGTAATTATTTATCTTTCGTGTTTTGGGATCGTTCAATAAGTTTGAGTCTTTTGGTATTACCTCATTACAGACAATTCTTCGTGAGAGGTTCGAAAAAAAGGCTCGAAAGTTCAACACAGGTTTCTGAGGGGATCGTAATCGAGAATTTAATGTTTCAAATATTGTGCACGCTTCAATAGAGTTGCAGTAGATTACGAGCATTTTTAATTGTTATTCAAATTTTATTCTGCAATTTCATGTCGAATAGATTAATTACAAGTCTGACTCAACTGCTATGATTATTATCCGTAATTCGAACGATTCTTAATAATACCATAAGTTAACACTCCTGCATTACGACTGGCAGTAATTCGTTAACGAATATTAGTATTTATACACACGAGTCGTAAACCAATATTTAACGCTCGCGTAAATAATCACCCCATAATCGAACAACGTTAAATAATTTTTAACACATTTTATTTCATCCCCAACAATGCATCGAACTTTAATTCTCATTTTTATTATGATTTCCATACGATTATAATAATCGTAAACCGTTGTTATTATAACCAAAATTATGGTACACATTGGTATGGGGCATTGCGTGTAAAATCGATGTAAAATTTTAGTTTTAAACTGTCGCCACTTTCCATCGAAGGTTTTTCTTGAAAGTTTGATCAGCAAGGACCGTTTTTTCCAAAATCTTGAGTCTAACGATCCAAGGACGGAGAACATTTTTTTTTGCAATAATTCGATAAAGAGGGAGGCGGATTTACAGTCTATGCTCAAAGCGATCGAGAGACAGAGAGGGAGGGGAGAGAGTTGGACATGGTAGTGGTAAACGAGAATGTTCATGAGGCTGATGGTTGTTGTTGTTGCTATTGATGGTGGTGGTGGTGGTGGTGGTGGTGGTGGTGGTGGTGGTGGTGGTGAGTGGAGTTGGCAGCGGTGGTAAAATGAGTTGATGGTGGTGGTGATTTAAAGCACGGCCCCCTCTGGACAACTTGTTCCCAACACTCCCTTCTTTGTTACTTAGAAAAGTAGTCTCTCTCGCTCTCTTAGTCTTTCACTCGGTCTCTCTCTCTCTCTCTCTCTCTTTTTCTCGAGGTGGAACTGGGTAGAAAGGTGACTATACTATGCGAGGAATACAGAGGAGGTATTGAGCACGTCTCACAAGTATCCAGTCACCTTTCTCTCCTCGTGACCGTAGCACACATGTTTTGCGACCGGCAATGGCGCATTCGCGGCACTGAAAGGCGCTCGACATTAGGCTACAATTATTCATATTGAAAATCACTACGAACCGAGACGAGATTCGAGCAAATATTCACATTTTTCTATCAATTTTATTCCTTGACGGATTTTCAAAAAAAAAAAAAATCAATAAATAAATATTACGATATGGGAATAAATTGAGAATAAAAGATCTGCGAAGTTGCTTAAAAGTGCAAAGTGAAATATATTGACAAATAGAATTTTTTATTTTTATTTTTTAACCTCATCTAATTTTTATTACGCCAACACTCCAATAGTCGGCCTATTTCTACGAGATTTTTCCCGCTCTCCGTCGTCTCGACGGACACGCGGTTTCGCGAGTTTCTCCATCTCGTAATTACCGTAAAAAGCGACTCGACCCTGCACACATGCGCTAATACAAGTCCGTAATTTTGCGTTTACGCGAGTGTAATCTTCTACGAGCAGCGAAAGATTCAGCGTGGAAATCGCATTTTTCTTATTTCTTTTTCCACTGTTTTTTTTTTTTTTTTTTTTTTTTATCATCCACGAGTTTAATTTTTCATTGACGATACGAAAAGTCGATCGGGCCGTTCGTCGCATCGTCAAAATCATACATCACCTACCCAACATGACGCTTTTTGCGATCGGACTCCTGGTCGCACTGGCTGTCACTTCCGGAGTCGGTGAGTTTACAAAATCAATCCTGCAAATAAATTTCATTCATGGGAATCAGCGAAACAGTATGAAAAAAAATTTTAATGCATTTCTTATAATTATCGACGTGTCACATGAATTTTTGGACGCTATCGACCGCATATTTTTCAGCAAAGAATCACATAATTATGAGAGAATTAGCTTTAATTTGTTTCAACTATTGTTTCGTCAATTTTGTTGAACGTGAAAAACAATATAAATTGATTCGCTATTTTTTTGTGCAACAAAATTGGATTTTAGAAAAATGGCACGAATCCTCGTATCGTGTTTTTTCGACATCGCACAATTCGCGACGATTGCGTGATTATAATTTCTGCGTGCACAATGCATAAAAACCTATGGTGAGTTTCTAAGTTGTCGTTTTTTCATTAAAACGTTTGAAACATCTGTTGGTTCGTTATAATGAAATAAAAGATAATTCATCGCGCGTTGAGTTGATATAAGTCTTGATCGTGGCGACGAGAGCAGCAGCGGAAGCAGGGAGGAGACGGTTTAGGGAGGAAAATGTGCGGTGTACCGCCGCTGGCGTTCAAGCACACCGCGCGATGTTCTTGCTCGCGAAAATGTCACTTTACGTAATAGTAGAGCCGCGCTGAGCTCCGTTGGATAACCGCTATTTTCGCGGAAATCGAACCTTAATTATCCTCGATCGCCCTCAGGACGTGCTCGAGGCTTTCCCGGGGGCGTTCGTTTCTGTTTCTTGTTCATGCTCCGAATAAACGTAAGGGCTTTAGTTCCCCGCGCGAAAATAGTTCATTTCTCGCGATTCGTTACTAAACAAATGACGAAAGAAATAATCCAATAATATGGCATTATTATTGCGTCATTTATTCACTATTCCGTACTAATGACTCGAGTTTTTTGTACCCGCCATTTATTTTCGTCTCTCACGAAGTAAACATCGCGTTAGAAATATTAAAAAATCATATGCGGCAAGAATTCCATCGTAAATTCGTTTTTTTTTCTTTCTTTTTTTCTCGCAATTCTTGGTGTGACGTTCGTAGGAAACGAGGCAGCTCTTAGCAATCCGATGAAGCAATATCATTACGCCCTTACGAAATTTATCTCATTGGCTAATCGGAACGATGGACGCGGATTTGCCGTTCCAATGAGTCTCAAACTATCTGCCTCAAATTTCATCGTTAAGCATATTCTACGTCACAGGACAAAATGAGTATAACAGTTAGCGATATTGAGAAAAAAAGAAAAAAAAAACCCCCACTGATTCGATCCTCGGACTTTTGCGCGGGCGTCTAACGATCGCCGTCGTTCCGCGGGCACAACGGATCTCGCGATTGCTCGTGCAATCGTTATGTCATTCACCGCAGAGTATTCAGGCGCGATGTCAAAAATTGGGCAAATTAAATAATTTTCTTTTATATTTGGAAATATTCGAAATGTCAAATCCTTCCAATAAAAAACGACGTTTCCCGTTTCCAATATTTCCCCTTATAATGAATAAACCGCGGAGAAAAAAAAATTGCTATAAAATTTTGAAAAAAAGTTGATGTTTCGAATATTGAGGAAATTTTGTTTTTCTTCCTTTCACGTTAATCGGGAGATACTTGTTTAGTCATCGAGTGCTATTCTTGAGTTTCTGCTTGTGCTGGTGAGAGCAGCAGATTCTTACGAAGTCGCGAGCGTCTCGCGATGCACATGGCTGTAAATACGTCTCGAGTTCTCGTACACACGTCTGCGTTTGTTGAACGAGGACGAACTTTCGTTCTCGAACTCTCAAGGCAACTCATCTACTCACTACGTATATTTACTTGTTTATATTTACCACGAAGTATGTTTATAGACGATGCTCACGTATTTTTATATCGGAATCGCGACAGATGAAAAGAAAAATTTATTCGGATATATTTATTATCTCCGGGTCTCGCGATTCTCGCATTTATTCGTGTCACGTGCGTATTCTTCATTGCCAAAGATTATGACCTGCTACCTCGTTCTGTGTATTTCGATTTTTTAAAACGCACCGCTCTCTGCTATAACAATACGAAACAATATTTTTTATTCTCAAGCGTATTTTTTTCATTTCTTATCCCGACGATAAATCGTTGCTTGTTGAAGGATTTTTGAAAGTTTTTATTAATCCGGAAATTAATTATATCGACGATCGGGTATAATTCCGTGTGTTGCGGAAAAGTATTAAATTTGCTTGGAATTTGGATTGGATAGAAATTTAGGATTGAGATTTCGAATGAACGCGTTTAATGAAAAAAAAAAAAAAAAAACGGGGGAAAGCCGATGAATACGAAAACTTGAAGCAAGACAAAGAAAAACTCGTGCCTGCGTTTGTGAGCTTTGAAAGTGCAACACGTGCACACTTGCATTGTACGATATTGACATTCGCCATTTGCAGAGTTGCGAGAAATAAAAGGATGACGTATAATTCAGTGCAAAGACTCGCCAACCAGAATATGCCAACCAGTCTTCGTCTCTTCGTCATGTTTGTATGTTAATGATGCTATAGGTAATCGCGCACTAAGGAAACTCGTCCGACTAGTGGCTTCATTTGTTAAGTGACTCGATAAAACTTGTTCATCCATTAAAGACTCGGTGATTTATCTTGTTGGCATCAACTCAGCATCGATTAATATCAAACCTCTTCGTATAATCAAACAAACCAAATGTTTCTTATATAATTCAAACTTGTCAGAATAAAATGGAAACTTTTCTGAAAATTCGTTGAATCGTTCGGAATGATTTGCATCGATGGTCGGTCGAGCCTCAGGCTTGATTTTTATTCATCAATGCCTCCGTGACGATCTTCCAGTTGCCGCATTTGCAGTTGCCGCGACCGCGATGCCCGCAAATAGCTCGAGGAAAAAAAATCTTTTCCTTCTTATTTTGCACGCGTTCACCTCGCGGAGGGTCCGAGTACGTTAAGGGAGGAATAGCGTGGGTGGATATCGGTAAGAATACCTCCCAAGTACAAGGATAGATTGGCAATTATTTCGAGCGCTGCTCGTAAATGCGCTTCGTACCTTCATCTATATATTATCATCCTGATCATCGTACATGCGTCGTAACGTGCGCGCACAAAAATACCCGAGTAAATTACACACGTGCAGAGTTCACTATTTCTTCTTTGTCTTGATTTTTGTTCATTCTTCGCGATTATGGCTTCTATGGGGCACGTGTAAGCATCTTATGAGCATCTTCTCTGTACACTCGTGTGTATAAATAAGTACCCTGCGAAATTACGAGAGAGTACACGTTGCCTCTCAACCAGGCAGACTGAGCGATTATTCTTCCTGCAGGATCCTAGTCCGCGAGTGTATCTTATTTTAAGAAAGCTCTTCGAGCGGTCAGTACGTACAATTTGTACGCAGAAACTTGTATATATATATACGAGTACGTGTTTTAAGGGCGAAAGGGCGCGCTTAAGAGACTCGCATGTATCTATAAATCTATTTAATATCTCAGAGCCAGAATGCAGCTCGATCCGCCGGGCAAATCGTTCCTGATGATTGCATGAAAAATATTTTGTTCCTTTCTACGAATATCTCGTATTCCATGCCTCATCGAATTTCGCTTTATCGTCCCTTTTTTTTTTTTTTTTTTTTTTTTTTTTTTTTTTTTTTTTTATTTTTTTTTTTTTTTTCCTTTAACACTTTTTATTTTCTTGTCTTTGACGATACCGGATTAGTCGGATGGAGAGATTTACCGTCTCCGTATTGTGACTTTATCCCGAGGATAAGTATTCCCTCAGGTTATATATTGATGTTGACTCGCACTATATGGTTATGGGTATATATTATGCCAAAGTCGTATCGACCATATGGTGCATTCGTGCATTACCATCACCTCTGCTGGTATATGGACGTCTATATATAATCCACATCGTTATACATTGTTTGCATAGTCCACCAACGCAAATAAGTGTCTTCGAGCCCCTTCACCGAAGTATTTGCCATTGGCATAACATAGGACAAATGAATAAAGACAGCTAACTAAGAATATTGTTGGACATTTTTTCACTGCCATTCTCGGCTCTCGATTTTCATGGCGCTTTTTCTATATTCTCCATGCTGTACAATTTGCATTGTTGCAACTTTCGTTAGGCTCTATCCACGTTTCTCGTTTTTTTTTTTTCCCCGCATTCAGCATGAATAAGATTTTTCAGCCTTTTTTTTGTTGTTGTTTCATTCCATCCCTGACATTTGATGATTCATATATTATTCCTGCGGTGCATCGAATTCCATTGGAAAATAATCGATTAATTTTGTTGTCTCGTATTACTTCGAATAATGTGGCAATCTTGACGATTGCCGACTGTCATTTGGTGGAAATTGGTGGAAGTTTTCGAACCATTAATTACCGTGAACTTGGCCTTTTTTTGCTCGAGAAGCAATTGGCCATGAATAAAAATTGGAGAAACTTGAGTTTCTTCATTGATGCATTTCGAATGAATTATTCTTCTGCACATGTACGTCCATTGCCATCGAGAAAACACCCACGTTTTATATATTTTCGTAATGCTGACGACGAAATTCTTCAAAGATCTTGTCATTTCTCTCGATCCTCACGCATGCGTATAAGGATTTTAGTTGAGTTTGCCAGATTTACCAATACGAACAGACGCCAGAACTGTCACCGAAATCATTATCGTCATTTATTTATTTGTTTATAAATAAATACATTTTTTATTATCAATCAAAAAGTTGATTAAAAAACAGTATTTTTTTATTTCGCGCTCGAGGCTTTGGTTGCCCCCGAGCTGGAATGTTGATCAAGTATCAAAAGAATCGATATCGTCAAGTTCTTATAAATTCTTTTTAAAGCCATTTTTTTTTCGTAAGGAAACAAATTTAACCCACTCGACAAAAAACCTTTTTTTTCGGTCGTCTTATAGACACGAAGTCGTAGTTTCATTATAACTATTCGATTAAACCGGTACATTATGCATCATCGCGAAATTCCCTTCTCACTTTCCGTCTCTTTCTTAGTCTTTGGTTGCGCGATTACTTCACGGATGATTCGGTACGCTGAGGTTGTACGTCGATCGTTTCCATTCTATGTATATCTATAGACGATAATGTATAATATACATATGTACGTGGTACATAAAGGAGCTTGAAATCTCGTCGAGCGTCTGGGAGCCGGTGTAAAAAGGCGTAGGTCAGGAGTTTGCTTTTTTCCTTATTTTTTTTGTCTTGTTTTCTTCTCGGCGAATCCTCATCGCCCACGTGACCGAGAACGCGAGAGAAATCGTTGTAATAGCAAGGATCAATCAGCAGGTCATACCGTAATGACATAACGCACCTGGTTAAATAGCTCACGAGTCATGTCTGCAAATTGTACGCACGCATTTGCTTCCACAAAGACCGCAAAATTAACGGTTCACAACCTATAAACAACAACCAAAGCAACTATTTTCTTGCATGCTAATAATTATGGGGTAATGAGTGAAAAGAGAACATTCGTACTCACTCCTTTCGATCGAATTTCATATCAATTTCGTAATTACTGTTTTCCCATAATTTCTCCCATTGTGTTTAGTCATTCGTTACGTTGCGACGCATTAAGCACTTTTTTTCTGGTTATATGTGGAGAAGACGCGGGCTAAACAGAGGACGCAGCAAAAAAGTGGAATTTTTTTTTTTTTTTTTTTTCCATTCGACTCAGCCACTTTTTCTGCGGCTCGTCGTTGCTCGGAAAAGTGATGGAAAAGTGTCGTATCGGGGAAAATACTGTTCCAGCATTCCGTAATCTTAATAATAACGAAATTAATCAAAAATATAACAATTAAGTGATTATCACCGGAAGTTTTCCAATTAGCCTGTTTAGTTGTTGTTGTTATGTAGCTACGAGCTGTCAATAAAGTTTCTGACAGTTCACACCTCAGAGGCGATAATTTGTGCATTTATTCAACAAAATACGTATTTAAATGATGAATTTATAAATGGGGTCCATCCTTCTTAAGCCCGAAGGTTATTTCGTCATGTTCACGATCATCGCTCCATCTCGCAAGTTCGACGATCTCGAGTGAGGCTTGAAATTTTTCGTCGTCCTTACAACTCTCTCGTGTTCCTTCATCCAACCGACACACACACACACACACACACAGACGTAGGACTACGGAATTAATCGTTGGTGCGGGCTCGCACATGGAGCGATCCCGTATTTTCGATTTTTCGAAGATTCAACGAGGGTCAAAAATCTCTTAAAATTTATTCGTCGCTGCTCCGTGTCTCTTTATTTTCGAGCTTCAACTTTTATCCCCGATCGACGAACGGTGCAATAATCTCTGTGGTTTTTGAAACCCCAGAGTTTTATAACGATATTCATTTTTCTTCGATGAGTTGTCCGCACTACCGGATTTTAATCTCAATTTCCGCGTGCACTTACACTTTCTTCGGAATGCGTATTTACGATTTCTTCGTATTAACCGAACAGGCTCGTTTCGTTAATTCCGTAGCCGCATCAATTTGCTTTCTCACAAAAGAAATTTCGTCATTCAATGCACAAAGAAATGTTTGTTTTTTTTTTTTCTCACGAATTACGTCGTGGATCGTACACGGAGGAGGCAACGATTCACTGGACATTCCTAAAGTTGGTATATTGTAAAAACATTTTTCGAGTCCCCTGAAGGGGACACAATCATTAATATTGCGCTGTAAAAAAAAAAAACGTGTGTTTTTTTTTCTTCATTATTCTCGAAAAAAATAACGTTTCATGTCGATTATTTCGTGTCTTGGATTCTTTATCAATATATACAGATGTATATGTGTGTTTGTATAAGTCCAGACTCCTGCGAGCGGATAATGATCGGTTTGTCCGAGTCTCGAGTCATCTTTGTGCCCTATTGCGTCACGCTCATCGGGAGAGAAATTTGGTCGGGCGCGGTGAGAAATCACAGTAAAAAAAGGTGAGGTCCTCGAGGAACGCGAGGATCGAGCAGAGAATGAAGAAAGAAAGAAACGGAGAAAGAATGGGCAGTGGAGGTAAGCTCGAAGATAATTATAGCGACGTGGTTAAGGAGTATATCGTTTGATGTTGCAGGCCTTCCATGCAGTCATGTTGTTGCTGGTAATTCATTTTCTTTTCACATCTTGGGCTCGTTTTTGCAATGCCAGCATTTAGTACACTCTCCTGCCTCGTGATTCGATTTGAATAACAGTTTTCTGAAGCGGGGGGGGGGCTGGCCAAATTAACGATCTTGAGGACTGACTTAATTTCACACACAACTTTCGATTTAGCGGATAGACAAAAATCGTTCCCATCAGCCATTATTATAATTTGCGCATGGCTCCGTCAGCCGTTGCCGAATTCGGAATAGAAATGACAGCAGCGGAGTTGAAAAATTTGACGCTTTCACCGCTTCGAGCACTCAAATTATTCTGCCGAGGTTCTGGTCTCCTTAAATGGAGACCGAGTATCCTCCATGCAGAACTAACTTTTTTGTTTCTAGATCATTCTGATCCCCGAGATCTTCGTTTTTGACCGATAAGCAAACCTTTACGGCGGGCCAGAGAAGCCGATCGTTCCCATAGTTGTTCGAAGAAACAAATCAAGACTTGAAAAAAAAAAAAACAAATTTTTAATCATACATTTTTCGACGAAATTACGACATTTGATTGAAAGAAAAAAAAAATTTTCTCCAATCATTCGAATCTCCAGAATGCTTTTTATTTAAAAAGGTTCGCGCACTCGTGCACCAAATAATTAATTACCCTCAACCATAAATAACGTGCGATTTATTAGCCATAAATATGATTGTCGGAAAAATAAGTTTCGCGTGTCCATGAGAAAGGATGAAGCAAATGATACCTTTTACTTGAGATAGTGTATGTTATATATTATAGAAGGGCGTTTGCGGAATATTGTTGGGAAGAGAAAATATTCCGGGTGTATAGAGTATCGAGGGACGACCTTGTCGAGTGATCTGGACCAAATGACTCGGCAACTTGCCAGTTTTGTGGGTGTTATTGAACGAGTCCTTGAAGAGGCTCGAGCCAAAAGAAACCCAACGTCGTATAGGTCCGGGTTCACACTTCTCGTTTATCGGTATACAATACGCTACAGCCTTTTCGAATATCTATAGCTTATTAATCAGGGACGAGCTGTGGCACGCGACCTTACGAAGGCTGCTGACCACCACGGCAAGTGAAAAATAAAGGACGAATGTAGAAAGGACAGCGACCGTGACCTTGCTCACCTCTTTTTCAAAAGGTCAAGCTTCACGGTTCTGTTCATGTTCCGGAATTCAACTTACAGTGGAATAAGTTGTTTGTTCTCTGTGTTGTAGGAGAATCTGAAATTTCATGGCATTGTTGTCCGTGTTTCTTGGATATGATCGATTCGTTATTTTTTCGCTTTGATGGGCTTTCTGTGAGGAGACCATACGAACGAAATCTCCCTGGCGATCGTAAAAGTTGTTGCCAAATCGTATAAAGGCTTTCGTGTTTTTCTTACGAAGCCCCGGGCGTTATTGTCCTCGAAATATCCAAATTCCTCGGGTTCCCTTTTCTCCTGTATATAATTTGCCCAAGTTGTTCTTTTTGCTATCGAGTTGTTGAGCCAAGACAGTCGGAATTGTTTTTTGGTGGGGCCATCGACGTGCGTTGGCTTCGGATAAGGGTTCCAGTTTCACCTAAAACCGGTGAAACTGGATGCACTTTCAACCATTTCTTCTTCTTTCTCTCGTACAATCTTTGTGGCTGCATGTGAGTAGCAAATCAGAGTGGGCGGACTGCTAATGCTCCCGAGAATTTCAATTCGTTTCGTTGCTCGAACGCATTGACGTTCACCCTTAAAAAATCTAAGCAGACCCAGTCTAACAGCATCTCCGGAAAAAAATCGTTATTTTTATTCATTCCATTTGTTTCGATCGTTTAATTTTTTTTTACTCCGAACCACGTGTTTTCGCTTGCTGTACTGTTTCTGTTCTTACAAGTCCGGCTAGTGAGCATACCATAAGGAGCTCAGAACAATTAATTGCCTGTTTTACTCAAAGATTGATACTCGAGCTGATGTCTCACTCATCACCCAATCACAAGTATCAGCTAGCGAGTTCGAGCCTACAGAGTTTACAGAGTAAATATTATGTACGTATTCGAATGGGAATCTATTCGCACAATTCTTATGGTAAGACAGTGGAACAAATGCTGATTTAGAGTCTTGTAAGCTCAAGTATAATTATATACAAAGGACGAAGAACGTCTAAGACATGGTCGATTAATACGAGCTCGTGAGATCATCGTTACGTGTTCATCCATTAAATTCTTGCTACGTACAATATATATGCTTACATTTGGGCTACGGAGCTGCGATTAGATGCAACAATAATGTATTATACGATGAAGAGGTTCGTCGGCCGCACCTGATTACCCGTCACGAGCTCCAATTCTTACTCGGTGTATAAGAATTTCCACACAGAGATGAGAATATTCTCGCATCGTTAACGGTACATTTTAAATACTGCGGGCTTTATTACCGCGAAATTAATTGGACGCAGGCGTGGGACTTAATCGTTTGTGAATTAATTTATGCTCAGCTTTAATCTCTCCTCCATTTCGTCTTCTTCCATTATCGACAAAATAAACTCTTGTTATTCGGCGAAATTGCACGTTCACAAAAAACTTGTAAATGTGCAAGCGCGCTGAGAGAATTTTCAGTAATTAGCACACATTTAGTGAAAGTCTTTCCGAAATAAATAATAAAGCCAGAATCCAGGGTCCAGAATCAAACAAAACCCTCATTATCTTTATCTCAAAATAATTGCAAGCTGAATCGTCGATATTCACGTTTTTCTTCTCTACTAGAGTCACGGCAAATTGGCAAAATACACGTTTCGAGTCGATCAAGCATTTCGGCGCGGGACAGTCTAATAGAAACGTGTACGAATTCTCAGCCCAATCAGCCGACATATAATAATTTCTAATTGACAAAGCGAACTTCAGACGAAAGCTTATTCCAGTTATTTCATGTTTTTCCTTCTTGGCGAAATAATTATTCGATCAGTTTTCGGAATTCTCTGGATGATTCTTCTGCTGAAGAGATCTCGAGGTAACACACACAATCGGCTATTTTGAACGGAATAAAGTTGGCCGGCTCGGGATAGGGCACGAGAGGCACACGGACATTAATAGCTCGTGTCTGAGTAATAGGAAAGTAGAGAAAAAGGGCTCTCGTGAGGCTAGGATCGGTGTGTAATGAAGAACAGGGGTATTTAGTCCGGTAGACAGCAATGCTCAAGAGACCAGGTAATCGTAACGAGAGGCCGTGCGAGATTCGCGGGAGCGAGAAACCTTGATCGATCCGTGGGATCGATCGCCCTCCCACGGCAACTTCGATCCAACCTTATACAGTATCACACTGTTCGTGTACACGCACTCGCCACTCACATGCAGTTACTCTGCTCTAACCACACGATCAAGCTCGCTTCGATATTTAACAATCAAAAAGGCTCAAGTAGGCTCGATTTTTCATGAAATTTTCACCGCGTGCGATACGTTCTTTATTTCTTGAGCATTCAACAATTACGGATTATCACACCTGCACCTATGCGAGCGTTTGCAGATTTTTTTCCCACGGATCACACACGCATACCCTTAAGCTGTAATTAAGGAGGCTGCGGTAACGGAATCGAGAATGTCCAGATTTTCTGATTGAATGACGACCATTCTCCCTCCCTCCCTTGAAAAACTGGATAGAACGTTATCGTTGGAGCTGCTTTTAGAATCAAGTTTACCGAGGCCAAAGTTGAGCTTAAATCTTAGTCAAGATGCGCGTATTATTTATCTCTACCTTTCCCTATACCCTCGACTCTTGAATTTCCAAGGAATTATGCTGTCGAGCAAGCCCTCATAAAGCATCCCATAAGAGTGTGCTTTGTACAGAGAAAAAATATTGACTTCGAGTCAATTGGAAGGTGGTTGTTTCAACCGTAAGTTAAGACTTTGCGTAGCTCAATGCATGGGCTGCTGTATCCTGTAGACTTGGCACATTCTCGTAAAAGGAGCATGTATTGTGAATAGAAATATACCTTGGGGCTCTCGGACGATAAGTGGAAAAGGAGGGAGGCATAACTTAATGCCATGCACGATACGGATATGTACGAGATACCGTTTCCAACGTACAGCCGTGTATCGCACCGGATCAACTTTTACAAACTGCCGCTACAGCACAGACAAGGTCTCTACAATTATACTTGATTCTGTACCCGCACGTATATTCGTGTGTTCACATGGATTTATACATGTGAACGTACGTAGCGTTTTATTCGCGCAATCACAGTCGCGGTTTCCGTAGGCGCGGCGGGTTCTCGCTTTTATATATTTCGTTGTCGAGAAATTTATCCCACACGTCATTCCATGTATTGCTCCATAATCTCAAAGCATATAAACCAATGCCTGCCGCTTATTGTTTTCCATGCGAACTTGCCGCAAAGAGCAATCGCACGCGTCCGGCTATACGGCCGACAACTCTCTTCGTTTCAGCTCGCTGTGCGTTATGAGCGAGAGAGAGAGAGAGAGAGAGAGGCGAGCAACGCGGAATAGTTCTCGAAAAAAGTCAATTTTTTGTTCGAAAATTGAAAATTATTAAATCCGCGGGATCTGAGAAAATAAAAATGCCCATTTTTATCGGCTCCGCTGGCCCTCGTGCCTCCCGCCTACGTTCGTGTATGTGCGCGCATTGAATGTTTTTTTTTTTTTTATGAAGAAAAACTCGATTTTCCATTGATGAGTCATTAAGTAATTATTCACTGGAATAACACTTGTTTCGTCAACTATTGCCTTCGAGACTGAAACGAGTACGAAGACTCTTTGGAATTTCGCGATTTACTCATCCTGTGAACTTTAAGCGAGCACGACAGCGCGATCTCTTAACGCGACGTTTAACAGTATAGAGCGCACAGACATATCGTTTGGCACGTCACATTAGAGCCTTGACTCGTTTACCGCGCACCTAACGCACCTTTCTCTGCAACCCAAGAACCAAAGACGCTGTAATAAATGCTATCGGATTTCTTCGAAGGCCCTCGCGTTATTACGATTGTTCTGACGCTTTGTTGCGAGCAGGGCCAGCAGCGGAGATTAATCTGTGTCTTGATAATTGCTGTGGATCTTGTTACACTCGTCGATCGATGAGATGAAAAAAAATTATTCATATACTTTATGTCGATCGATATAATGTGGCCCGTTTTGGGGTCGGGATAATTATTGATTGAAAACCAAAATTCATCAGCTGTTGCTCATGGAATTTATATACCGTCGAACTATCCACCATCTCTAATCCTGCGTATTTTTTATTTAACGCTTATTAAACGAGTCTCTCGGCACTCTTTGGTGTCGATTATCGGTTCGGTCATATATTCGTTGGCATTGGTCGCGAAGAAAGCCCAGGCAAACCTCCGATTGGCGGCCTCGAAAAATATGTACAAAAATCCATTACGATCGCGGAGAAAGTTGAACGGGAGTGAAAGACCTCGAACCCAGACGTTACGATATCAAGACGAGCTTAATTCTTATGTAAAGGGGACCTTGTATACTCGCGAGAATTGAGTGACAGGTTTCACCGATTTTTAACAACGCTCGCGTTAACGTTTTTTTTTTGTTCGGAAGCCATTCGATCGCTACATGCAGTCGGAATTCGAAAGATCGGGCTCGAAACCGCAATGCGATATTTTTTCTATAAGATCGCCAAGTCGGTGAATGCGATCTCATTAAGAGGAAAATACTTTTTCTTTCTTTTTCCTCTCATGTTCGAACGCCTTGGATTTTGAATAAAATCGACTGGCCTGCTGGTGTGAATAAACAGTTTAGAATAATGGAAAAAATATTTTCGGTCTCCAACTGTGTGTGTGTGTGTGTGAAAGATTTCCAAATGAACGTGATGATGTGTCACTTTTTACATACTCGCAGTCAAGATTTATCCGTATGGCCGTCTAAACGCCCGTTTGACTTTCTAGAGCGTGACCAAAGACTCGGCGCGCACACGTACTTTTGGTGAAAATATGTCCGAAACGAAAGTTAATGAGTCTTCGATATACCGATAGGCGCGAGATCCCACTCGTGAGATTTTATCTTCGCTATCTTCGATTTATTGTCGTGCTCCTTGGTACGCGTTGACCATTTATTAGAAACGGGGATAAACAAAATGATGTGAAAACTTAATTGACCAAGGCTGGCTGAAGATTCTCGAAGAAACGCTTCGGATTTTTCGCGAGGATAGAAAAAGCAATCTCTCGAAAATTGTCCCCACGGTGTCCGCATCGTTACGGCCTCGAAGATTATTTCCCTTCGCTGTAATCAGGCGATGGTTCGAGCCATTGGTCGAGAGGTCATGCATCTGCGAACCTGATCGATACAAAATTTTGCCGGATTAGCGTGATCGCGATGGCAGCTCTTGATCGATATATATTTAAGATTTATTGGTGCGTAATGTTCGTGAGAGCAAACGTATGACATTAACGAGCGCCAAAAGACTCGTAATCATTTAAAAGCAAAGAGCCTTGAACGAGTTGGGGTTTTAAAAGGATCTGAATAATAACCTTGCCGCGTAGGCGAGAGTTCGGCGAGTAAAAATTCTGCGGTTTCGTATACTTTTGGAAAGGCGGTGAGAAATCTTGTCTGCACGTGGATAAAATATAAGAACAGAACGCGTTATCCAGCAGTCTATGGCTCTGCGAATCCAGCCGTTTTTCATACAACTCGTTTAAAAAGTAGCTCCAGCGGCTTCATATGGATAGTTTTTATCGATCGATTTATCGGATCGTGTGTCTTGCAGGGAACACGCACAAAAAAACCGAAACCCAAAAAAACCCAAACGTTTCCTTCAAAACTTTGATCATTCGTTCTCGACCTAAAGATTGTCGAGAACTTTTGAACTATCCTGTATTTACGTAGTCACTTTCGATTTTGCGGAATGATATTGGATTCCAGACCACGCTGCTGCTGCTGCTGCTGCTGCACCGCGGCTATACAACTTATTCGCTCATACTTTTATTCAATATTATAACTAACAACGATATAGCGTGTATATAAAAAGTCATCTCGTAGCACCGTGAATATGGAACAGCTCAATGTCGCTCTTCTACGTAAAGTTTATTCAGACATAGATTTAGGACGTTTATGCTGTGTACCTCGAGGCACGATTTATCAATTCCATTCGAGAGAACTACGAATGATACGTTGGGCAACATTTTATTAAGATAGCAGTGCAGCCGCGATGCCTTTTTGTACAGCGTATGAGAGATAAAACGAGGTCACCTAGGAAACGAAGGTGCGAAATTTCTAATCGATTTTATCTCCTGTGAAGACCAAATGAAAAAAAATCTTTGAAACTTTTGATGATTTTATGTTTTTGTAAGATACAAATTAATTGTTTTCGCGTGGATTAATCAACGAGTCCTAGAGAGGAGGGCAAACGGTTTAGAAAATTTTGTTTACGCTTTTTTGAAAAATTCACAGATGACGCACGAAGGAATGATGCAAATTTTTCGTTTTTTCACCTCGACTCAGTTCTCATTGTTCATTAACATCATTTTTTCTGCGTCTCACTTTCTGTTGGCATTGCGGATCGAGTGGAGAGACAATTAAATCTTGTGCGTTTCGCGTGATCGTACGCCGTGAAACTTGGAGTTCAGGTTCGTCGCACCGCGTGGCTGCTCCATTAAGTAGAGCGAGACTTTTAAAACTCAAAGTCGCGGAAACGAAAAGACTCCCGTAGAAAACTTAACGACTCATGTCCTCGAGCGTGTACTCATCTGTTTCCTGCATCGTCTTCCTCAATTTTTTACCCACTAATCAATGCGACATTTTTCTGCAATCCCGGAAATTGACATGTTTCCATTTTCTTTCGTTATTTTCTTCCGATATTTTTTGCCATCGATTTTTACACAAGTCTCAGAAAAAAAGTCGATTGCGCAATAATTGAAAATAACAAAAATACGTTGTCGATATGAATTATTTTATGGAACGAAATATTTTCAATTAATTGACGTGAGCGGATACTTTTCATTATATATTCGAACGCGAAAATAGCGAGATGACTTTTACAAAAGTTCTTTTTTCATACGAAATGAAAGTTCAGCTCATTTCCCTATATCTCTGAGCCGTTTAGTATTTTCTTCATCAAATTGCTCCGTTATATACGATGTTGAATTATTCCCATGGGAAATCCAATCGAATCCAATCAATTGATATAGCTCATTCGATCAAGTAGATTAGATATCGAGTTCCGCTTGTTCCTGACCTCCAAATTTTAAATTACAGCTTGGCTTTAAATTACTTTGTCCGAAAAAGCCTCGTCACGAATTGGATTAAGAAAAAACTCATTACTGCCCATGCGATGCCAACGTGTAGTTCGTTTTGACGAAAAGATCGAAGAAAAATGATTTGTAATAGACGTGCGATCGATTGACCAGGTACAGCGAATATTCCGATGTCTCTTCATCATTTTAATCGACGTGGGATTCAAGGATTAAAAAAAAAAAAATTGAGTCTATCTGATGGCGAACGATCGATTCGACCAAAAAAACTGCCAAGAGAGTGAAAAAAAAATCATAAGAAACAATTCCTCCGCACAATAAGTCTCGACCAATCGGTAAAGCACGTTTTTCCTTTCGTTTCGTTCAATTTCTACACAAACGCGATAACACATGTTCCCTAATCCAGTGTGAGGATAAATTATACAAATAAATAATAACATATTTATGTTGCTCGCGAATAGAAGCAACAAGGAACATTCTTCAGTGAGAAAGTGAGGAATATGCGCAATATGTTATATTTGAAGGAAAATGCTTAGGAATATATGAGTAAGTATCATTTTATAGAAACGGAGGGCGAGAACGCCTCGTAGCTCCTCCCACACCGACAATTCTCTCGGTTTCATCTCTCGACGAATATAGCAAAGGTTAGATACCAAGAGGATTGGCACACCTCGACATAAACTTCTCATACACAGTCGTATATTTATATACATCGTTCGATGTAGTTTAGTTGCATAGTAGAATGCACCAGTTGGCAACTGCAGTGGTAAGACACAAAAGAGTTAGAACTTGAGTAAGACCTTCGCCTCGCGGTCTCTTTCCCATTCCCACCGTTTGCAGCTGGACTCTGTAGATTAACCTGCGGGATTTATTTACAAGGGATACGCCTTTCGCATCACCTTAAATATATAAATGTACAAATATTATGCCAGCCAACGCGAATGATATCGCTACAAAATTCATGACCCATTAGAAATGTATTTATCGTCAAATATTAGCCGAAAAATAAGGATTCCATCTTCACTGTTTTATCAGTTATCCACAAGAATTTTTATATTCCTTTGACACTCTCAATGCGCCTAGTTTATCGAATTTTATTATTGCGTAACGCATTCCCATTTAGCTCGATCGTTACAATTCTTTCAACCGCGAAACATTGAACAAGCAATAATTGCGTGTAATTTTTTTTTTCACATCCATATGGTACAAAAATTAATAACATTTTTATAAACCATTCATTCGGGTCGTATCTGTGCGAGAGATTAATTGGCTCGTTGAAATGATTCTTCGGGTCCTTTGCGGCCGCGTTCGCACGATTATACCAATCGATTATAATGGATACTTCGTTTTTCTCGTTGGACATTCAAAGTTTAGTGACTAAATATTAAAGAATGCCAAATAGGGGGTTTCGGACTAATTTCAAACGATCGTCATTGCCTTTTCTTCTAATTAATTAATTATTGCCAGGCTCGAATTAGATTTCCTCACGTGCCGCCAACTCCGCAGTAACGAATCACGTACGAATAGGAAACATTTGTTGATTTTTTGTACCGACGGGAATCAGGAAAGCTGTAGGAATGAAAAAAATATATACCCGATAGAATGCGTCGTTACATCAGGGGCGGAGGATCGCAAAGAGGTGAATGGCTCTCTCCGCTGTACGTTCATGTACATAAGTACATACATATATAAATATGTACTTATTCTCCCCTATTGCTCAATTTTGCCTTTTTTCATCTCCATCTCTCTTCGCTCTTGGCCGCATACAGCCTCCTTGTATTTTTTCTCCCTTGCTGGCAAACTTCTTACGATCTGATGTTCATGTATGCTTGATCTTCTCCGCACGTGTATCGACGAGGGAGGATATAAAGCGCTTTCTCCTTTTTATTTCCTGGTAGAAGAAGCTTTGTTTTTCCCTCTTCTTTTGCTTCCTCGCGGACCCTTCTTTCCTTCATCTATACTTTTATTTTCTTTCTGTCTCCTATGGGAACAAAAATAAATTAACAAAATCGTTGGAATTGAATCGTTTAGCCCTTATTCCAATTGATTATTAGGCAAAATTAATTACGCCTATTTAAGGAAATGAATTACTGATAATGAACTTTCGGTAGCTAATATCCGCAAGTGCATCGTCTCTGGAGCTACTCAGTACGGAGCTCCCGTTTCGTGATAATTATCGAGTTTTTTTTTTTTTTTTTATAATCAACAATGTCATAAGAATTTCTTAGAATGAAACGAATGAGAGAATATTCTCGTTGCCTTATAAAAATCTCACAACTTCTCGTGCACGTAACGGACTGTGTATCGCGTGCGATTATCGATAGTCGTTTCACATGTTATCGATATGTGTGAGAGACGCGTGTATAATTTACGTCGTTCGATAATATTTTTCCCGGTTATTACTCGCGTCAACGCTTTTAATTGGCACTTTTGATTTTTCATCGTGCCAAATTCATCGTATCTCAGTCGAACTTGGACGAATCTTAGACGTGCTCCTCACGTCCGCGCGGCCATTTAACTTTTAACGACATTTGATATTTCTATACTAAGCTCGAGATCGTGACTAAACGTGGAAGATCGTGGGATCGAAACAAGTACAGTCTCGGATGCCAGCTCGAGCTCCTCTCCCGACTATATTCTCCTTTTTTTTTTTGTCATTAGCAGCTCTTCTTCGCTAAATCTACTTCGCGCAGTAGCTACAAACATTATATCACTTGGATTGTACAAGAGACTAAAAAATTAACATTACCAGCTCGATCGTGAGCAGCTATTCGCATAGATGAATATGAACGCCCAATTCCGGAGCTTAGATAAGTTTCTGCTTCATAAAGTATCGGTATCGGAGGAATCTCGCGCTTCGAACTGCTCGAAAATCTGGAATTTCACACCGACTAAAATGATCGATTCTCAAAAAGTACTGACATCCGGTAGACAAAAAATTCATTCCTGATATTCCGCATCGCGTGCATTGAAATTTGAATAAAAACGGTACAAACTGTTAATTATCCGTTTTACTGGGTCCAAAATAATTTTATTTATTTTGCACATTCCGGGCAGTTACGAATGATCGATTTAAGTATACGAAGTTAAATCGCCACTGTAGCAGAAAAATCGAAAAATTTGAAATTACCGAAGAAAACCTTGAGTTTATTTCAAGTTGAAAACAACGATCGTTCAATAATTTCGTTGCATTCCAGGATCGATGCAAAATGCCACATATGGTTATTGGTAAACTTCCATGCAGAAATCGAGGCCCTATACAGGCTCGTTGGGCTCTTGTAGGTAACGCGAGTGTGTGTCCGTGTGTGTGTTTTTGTGTAGGGTGCAGGGAAAAGAGTTCGTGGACGGGCGTGTCTCGCCTTTCGTCTCGTCCCAGTAGAAACGTACCCTGTTAAGTCACACATTTTTATAACAAACATTTATATACATGTGCATATATCTACGAGATATTCTCGAATGTACTTACCACTCACTTCATATTGCTGTAGCAAATATGTGTGTGTGTGTGTGTGTGTGTGTAATCGTGACGGGCTCTCGACGACGCCCGCGGGGCACGCCATTCGCCTCTTATGAATTTATTGTCTTGTAGCCAGCCTCGGAGAGCGAAGGTGTATAATACATGTTACGCTTAACTCGGACGTTAATATGCCGCATTAAATACATTAATAATACTCAATCATAATGACAACGCTGATGCCTGATACAATAATTCGTTACGTTACATTCGCGACATCGATTATTTGTTTATCGATAATCCGACGGGTTGTCTATGCAAATATCCACTGTATCCTGACTGACAGTCAAGCGAACTGTTGACTTTTTTTTTATAACGAGAAATATGTCTGACTTTAAAACGACGATCCATCGAGTGATGGAGGAACAAAATTATTCATTTTTCTTCGTCTTTGTTTTACCCCTTGTTTCATTATTTTTTGCAAATGTTTTTCAAATATTACGTTATATTAGATTAGGCGATTAGACGTTTGGCTAAATATTCACTTTTATGAATATTTCAAATTCCGATGCTAATGATTTTTATTCGAGAAAAAATCCGGTGATCCAGAGCCCTTCAAGTAAGTGGAATTTGCTACTTGACATTTACATTTTTGGGCGTTCATTTCCTCATATTGATTGATAGAGTTTTTCACTTTCGATTTTTTCTGAGAATTTAGGTCGAAACTTGTGGTATGATACATTAGAATATATTCAGATGGCCTTGGGTATGTGGGACGTATACGGTCCCCTTTCCACATATCTTTGCTGCGATTGGGAAAAATTAAATTTCAATTTCGTTGACAAATTACGAGTTCAACGACCTTGATTGCCTCGTTGATGAGCAATTCATTCAAATTTCAAAAGCGTTACTTCAATCTCATACTTTTTTCGAGTGTTATCTTGTTTTTATGACCTTGAAGACGTAACAGTTTCGATCATTCTACTTTTACTTCGGTCCAATTGAAATTTTTGTCTCATATTTTGTCTACATGAGTACTCGTGTAAGACTTTTGTCCAGAGCTTTCGTAGCTTTTTCTCACGCATTTTTCAGCTGCTCTATTGCGCCTCAAAGTGACGTCAATTTTTCCCCTTTTAAGCAACTATCTTATGCCGAAAAATCGATATTGCAGTTTCGAGAAGGAAACGTAAGATAAGAAATGAACAAATTCTCGGGATATACTATGCGGGGTTGTCTTACGAATTTTCAGCCTTAAAGATAACAGTCAATAGGCCAATTAGTTATTCTAATACGCACAATGATTTGTTCGTTGCAAGAAATCTTCGTGCCTTATTGACATGAAACGTCGAACAGTATCTTAACGATTTATAGTTCATTAAGGAAATGTCAAGACTGCCTTTGTAAAGGAGGAAAAATCAACGGAGTTTGTTCCAAGGTCTCAATTATAGAAATTCCCCATGAAAAAGATTAAGCAGCAACGAAAATTTTAATTAAACGTTGATTGGATAGCGGCGATATCGTACACCTCGATACGAATGGAGATTGACTTTATCGTGGAACGTGAGGTTTGCTTAATACACTCGTTTCAAGATTGTGCATCATGCTGACTTGTGAGATGGAGAGATTCTCTTTGAGGAGCGTGTTTTCAACGCTTGGAACCTCGACGAAACTCGTGATGGACGGAAATTGGGACGCGTTGAGAAATATATATATACGCGTAGCACACTGAAGGAAAAAAAAGATTTTTCATCGACGTTACGCTAGGTCGTGGTTCTCGAGAAAATTTTTGTTACAATATAACACGCACCTTCAGGATTTACTTATTCTTAACACATCTCCAAATCGCGATCTCCAAATTTTTGTATTCACTGACCTTTCCGATTCGTTAGACTCATGAAATTCACGAGTTTGAAAAGTTTTAGTGTTCAAATTGGCCATTTGAATGGTCATAAAACTAAAAACTCACGCAATATTTATATAAAAATGTTATTAAGAAATTCGGAGATTTGGGAAAGCATTGAAAATGGACGGATCATGAATCGATCACACGTGTCGATCGTGACGACTCTTTTACATCGTGATTTCCTCAATTGTCAGATATTTCTCAATACATTTATTTATTCAGTATGATTGCATTCTGCGCATGTAACACTTGGAGTGCTTTTTCTTCTGCAGAGTGTCAAGGTCGTTTGCATAATATATTTCAACGAGAAATAGTGAAATCTTTGAAGCAACGATAATCACGGTCGCGAAAGGATAATTAATAATGAATTTGAATGAAAACTGTAATTGACATTTTTTCAAATAAGTCGACAATGGATCCAGAAACAAATATTTTTCAGCTCAACGTTAATTCATCATTCAGCAGTGCGATGGAACCCACGAATTCCAACATCTCTCGAGAGTTATAATTATTTATAAAATTATGTCTGTGTGTGAATTTTATTCCAATGGACATCTCGAGTGAAAGGGAAATTGTGACCGAGCAGTCCGTTTGACCTTGCGAGGCATGTCATAAGACTGCTGATGTTTAAATATTTCTATTTTAATTTCCGGTATAGTCCGAGATAAATATACAAATGTTTGTCGTCGATGTCACATGATTAATACGCAATAAATTAAGATTTCGAATGTTAATTACCTTTTGAGATGGATCACTCGTTTGTCCCTGTCACGGCTTTTTTTTTTTCGTAACTTCCTCATATCGGCCGAAACGATAATTTCGTGAGGTCACGAGTCAAAGATTCTAAAAACTATTTGATGCATTAAATAATTATAAATTTGGCAAATTTAGTTGGTTCATCCCGAAATCCTAAATCTTTATGGCCATCGCGTCAAAGAGGCAAAGAATCGCTAATTATGTAAATATATATTATATATACTACTTTATGGATACGCGAAGATACGTGTGAATAGAGTAGTCATATATATTCACAGACACAGCAGACAAATGGTTATTAAGATAACATCACAGACAAACGAAATTAAGCAACGCATATGGTGGAAGGAAGCGAGAAAGATGGCGATTCAAATCTGCACTCCCGTATGTTGCACTATACTCTTTCGTGTATTTGGTAATACTAACTAGGATCTCGTATTATTTCTCGTTTTTTTTTACAGCAGCATCCTGGCTTCGTGATAAGAAGCTTGAAATTATCACACCGCGTGAATTTGTGTGTCAGAGTCATTGCACCACAGACCCAGTGGTGAAGAGATTGATGATGATTTAGACAGGCAGGAAACGATAAAAAAAAAACAAAAAAAAAAGGAACTCGTCGCTGCAATTTTTCGATACTGAAGACAAAACGATGCGCACTGCTGTTTTATCCCTCATAATCGATCGTATTTCCTTCAATCAGGACTCGTATTTTTATATGACTCTAGCCCCTTAATCGTATAAACTATTACCGATTATAATTTCCGTCGTCTTTATTCAATGTTCAGCTTTTTTCAATCGCTCCCGTTCTTCACGATGAATTGACTCAACGTCTGCGACCTCGATTGCAGAAAAAAAAACTCCTCGACGTTATCCTTCGATCTGGAGAATATGCTAATAATGGATGAACCCTCAATAGGATGCGTTCAATGCGAGCTGATTCTGTTCGTATGGAAAAAAGTGACGCCTGGATGCATCGCGAAGTATACAGTAAAACTGAGTGTCCTGGAAAATTTCTTTTCACCTCATTGTGTCGGAAGTATTATCAGATCGCTGCAAATCGCTGTCCCCTTTTGCTCTTTCACGTTCACAGAGAGAACAAAAATAAGTAGTTGATCTGGAAAAAAGAGAAAACAGCACAAAATTTTCCAATTTTTATCAAGACGAGAAAAAATTCATTTAACAACATTAGCCTTTTCCTTCATTTTCTATCCACTCGATTGAAGTAAAATTTACAATGTTTATTTCCATGTGCACAAACTCTACGAAAAGGATATATCGGTTGCAAAATATTTGATGATCCTATAACCAGAGCTAAATGCTTAATTACAAGCTCGAGTCTGCCATGTAATAAAGTCACGAGAAATCACAACACCTGCGCATATTTGCTACGTATTTCAATGGTAGAATAAAACATTGCCAGTCATTTGTTGGTAGAGAAAATATCGTAAAATGCTTGTTCTGATTACATCTTGGGAAAGTATTAATGAAACGGACTTTACAAACTTACGGTACTAAAGACATTTATAACTATTTTTATGAGTATAACTATACAAGTTTTACAAAATAACTGTATCCTTAACAATTTTGTGGTTAATTAAAAATTTAAAAAAAAAAAACGACAACCCCAACATCTGCATTCATTTGTTAACGTGCCCAATTTAGGAAATATCAACTTCCGTTGGAAAAATTCTTATTAGCACAATTAGTGATAAAAAGTCTGGAGAAACAAAACATACTTTCTCCGAATTTTGCTCAATTTTATAAACGCATCCTCGTTCCTTTATCCACATGATTGAATAATAATAACAACATTTCTCTATTTATGAGAGAGATTTTTGAAATTAAATATCATTTTTACACAAATTTTCGCCCGACAAAAGAGAAAAATCTTATCTTACGTGATTAAAAAGATTAACCTGTTCATTACAAGGCACACCCATCTGAAAAGACATTTCCCGAGGCAATGCTCTACGTCCACTTCCGGAAATTCCGTCGCGTCACGACACCCAACTTATTATTATCTGATAAATGTATATGAGCATCTGGATATATATACTTTTGCGAGGGTAATTTCGTTGTAATGGAACAAAAATAATCGTATATAATATTAGAATTCTCGTATTTTCTACATTGATTGCATTCGGCTTAATAATATCGGTGGAAAACAATTCGAACAGCATTTTCATTAGTTTGTTATGCCGAAATATCTTTTTTTCCTTCAACTTCTCAACGAAACGATTAATTTTAATAATTCTTGTCATTATTTTTCTATTTTCGTGGGGGTTATGAATTGATTAATTATCTCCTTAGAGGATATCCATCGAATATTTTATGAATTCGACGGTAGACTATGTATTGATGTTTCCATTGAACGTTCAAAGTCAGTATAGAAAATATTCAGCGTGATACGTTTTTCACTCTCGTTACGCTACGACCGTGAAGAAATCTCGCCCTTTCGTGGCGAGAGTTTCGATTCTCGATGGTCGAGTATTCGCGACTTAAGCGAGTGTCCTGAAAGTTCATTATTCACAGCTGTCCAGAGAAAACGATTGCAGGAGAAATGAGACGAAAGGAAAAGGGAATTTCATTTGTCCACTTCCTTAGGAGACAAAAATTATTATTGCCTGGAGTCTCGATGCATGGGAATGTTAAAAAATGTCGTTGTTTTTTTTTTTATTTCACACTTGTTTCAAAATTGTCAGTTGAAATCGCCGAATTTCTATGCAAAATATCTAAACATCTCGTTCTTTCTTATTTTGGCCTACATCGAGGCTACGGAGCGTTGAAAAAAAAAAAAAAAAAAAAAAAAAAAAAAAAAAAAAAAAAAAAAAAAATTATGCTCGTGCCTCGTACTTTTTCACATCGTCAAGTTTTCGCATCCATAGGAGGTCAATTTTAATTATTGAAAAAAAAAAAAGTCGAGCGACGCATGAAACGTTTTAAAAAACATAAATAAACAGTTGAGCCACCTCGTACAGATGAACGCCGTAATTAAAATCGTGTAAATCATTACACCCCCAATGACTATGATAATTCTTGATAATTGATCCTGTCAATGTAGCAAATTATTATTTCAAACGTCCGGGCATGAAGAAATAACAATCCTGTAAATAATCAACGATTTTCATGTATCACAAGACAATCAGAGAAATAAGAATTCCGTTAAATTTACTGCCGTTAATTATCAATCATATATCGATTTTTCATTATTTTTCTTCATTGCACTGTACGCTCTGTAATGCGAGTACAAAATGTTGAAACACGCTCGATAAATTATGATTGAAAAAAAAAAGGCATGAAAACTGACCGTGGGTGTTGTGAAAGATATCGGACTTTTGACGTGTACTCTGTATTACTGTCGTTACGTAACTGACGTTTTATTGTTGCGGATTTATTCCCTGGATAAATCAATCTTCAGATGATTATTTTATAGGCCATATTATTGTCGCTCTGCTTGGCGCCAGTGTTACAACTTTTCTTTGTATATAAATCTACATACATTTTTTTTTTTTAGGTAATGAGTCCATTGAGTCCATCCCACGCGCATTGTTCCAATCAAATGGTATCAACGAATGGTGGGCTTAGGATATTGTGTTGACCGTTATTTCTGCATGCATGGAAATGCTTGAATAAAGTTGTCCTTTTCTTTATTTTAGTGCGCGGTTGATCGAAAAGTGTGCTCGGTAAAACGATTTTTCAAGATTCGAGACAAGCATGATGATTTTTGTAAATTGGAATTTTTTGGTTCAATTTACGTATGAAATTCTTATGGATACATAGCTGCTGCAGTACGTGATGTATAATGAGTAAATGAAGTATCCACCGGTTGGTTAGTACATGGATATACAAGACGCGGAACGCCTCAAACCGTTCAAACTGTCCGACATTATGCAAGCCATGCTCCAGTTTCAAAGCCCCTGCTTCGGTATTCCGCGACTCACTTTCACTCATTCACTCGAAGGGGAAGCCGGGGCAACGGGAGAGAGCTCGTACTCTTTTATCCTGAGGCCTTAAAATCGCCCCTTCTCGCTCTCTCATTCGCATGACTTTCACTTCCAGCAAGCCTGCGCGAGACTTACTACTCGAGTATCCTTGCTTCCTTTTTTCCTCATTTTCACCCTCCCCCGCGTCCGCGGACGCGCGTGCTCCACCGACTTGGCGTTATCTGCATATGAACGGTCCCCCCGTCGCCCCGATCGCGCCCACATGCGCGAAGACCCTTTTTTTTTTCTTTTTTTTCAATTTTATATAAACATCTTTCGATCATGTTCGTGGAGAAAGGATTGGAATTGTCTGATTGCCATGTTGGTGCACGCCCAACAACACCAAGATGGCCGACAGCTGCATGCAACTTCCGGGCGAGATCATTTCTCCGCGGCGTAAAACATGCTTATGTAGCAATTTAACATTAGTAACTATTACACATATGAATTTATACGTTTCAAATGAGGAAGAAATTGAACGACTTTCGACGAGTTTGGATTGCCTTGCTCCCCATTAGCATGCACGAAAATTAATTAATTCGGATGTTTAAATCGTTGCGTTGGTGTAAGGCACGCGCTTATAATTCCGCTGCGTCCTGCAGGTAAACGTGATTGAGTTGGGATTACCAATCTCGGCAAATAATCAACATCTGCCTGAAGCAACGAGCACCGTTGCAGCGCCCGCAGACTCGATTCTTGCCGGCCAAAATAAACACACATCTCATGTTGATTGAACAGTAGAAATCGATTAAAACTCCTAACGTAATAACGTAGTCGTACTTGTAGATCTTGGTGTAATGGTAACACTCCTCGAGATCCCCTATTCCTCCCCACCGAGGAGCTTTGTATACTATTGAATAAGAGAAGGAAAAAAAGTAGCCGAAAAAAAAAAAAAAAAAAATCACGTTACCAATTACCGCGTGACTCGCGGAACTGGTCTGTAGGAATTCATCAGTCTGCCGTCGATCTTGCGCTACGAGTCGAGTGTGAACGCGAAACTTTTGGACGGAGCGAGTAAAACAAAATCTTGTAAAAAATAAGATGATGCGACGAGAGATATGTCAATAGGGTGGACAGAGCCGAGTTTCCATCTCGTGTGTGGGATTTAACGTTTGGACGACACTAGAATTGTCCCGAGACGAGCAAATATCTACCGAGATTTCTATACCGAGATAAATAAAAAAAAAACAAATATTTTCTCCTCGGGGACATTTAGATCGGGGAAATCGTCCTGCGACCCATTGAATATTCGATATGAACGTCACTTTCAATTTTCAACACCTGGAAACCACTCCTTTTATGTCATAGCTCCAGTTTTCACTCTTCATCGCACTTTGGGTAAAATGAACTAATTCTCAGGAACGATCGATCGATCACTCATGGTGAGGGAACCACCTCAAGGTGAAAGGAAAATCACATCAAGCGTCTTTTGATATTCGGTGTTAGCGAAGGTCGTCAACAGGATTCTTACTGTACATGAGAAACGAAAATTTCACGCCCTCTTGTTACATCCGTGTCTGGTATAATTTATGTAAATTGTTACACCGATTACTTCCAGGTCCACATCGAAATTTTTGGACACTTGCTTTTAATAGTTCGTTATATAAGAATTTATCCCGATCGTTACGTTCGTAACCCGTGACGCGTAGCGTTAATTTTTTTCTTTCTCTAGTCACTCGATTTGATAATATTCCGTTATGTCTCGATTTCTATAACGTCTCAATCATTCAGTAGCTTTAAAAAATTCTATCCAACAATGAACGACCTTGTCTCTATAGATAGACTTTGTTGGGAAATTGGGAAGTCCTGGATTTGTCTCCTTGAAATCGAGACGTAAATTTTCTCCAATTTTTTAAGTGATAAAGTTTTTTGTTGTTGTTTTAATTTATTTTTCGAACAAAAGGTATTGTGTCAAATATTTGGAAAAAATTCTGTCAAATTCTTTAGAGTGCATTGAGTTTGTAATAAAAATTGGCATTCCGGAGTTGCCAGGAGTTAAGTACAAACTTGCATGAGATTTCCGTGCAGCAGTACGGAATTTGACTATTTTCTTAATTAGTGCAATGAACGTACAATGGTTGTGCACATTTTTCACACAAGACGTGTGTAAATACTCCGTTGCAAAAACACACAGTAAAAGGAAGAGAATGCAATGATTTCCATTAATTTCCATCAAATTCAATCGATTCGAATCCATTAGATTAGTTGCCAGTCGACCGGATATAATTAACGATAATTAGCAGAGCATTGTATCGAGCTGAATACGGACTAAGTATTCCACTTCCATCTCGATGAGGTTGCGATTGAGAAAATCTGAGATTTATACAACGCTGAGCTCCTCTTCGTCTCCATTCATCCGAGCGTAATTAAAAATTCATTCGTTAAATAATGACTTACCTGAAAGAAGAAAATTATTCGATACTAAAACAAAGACGGGTTGGTAGTTTTCTGAAAAATCGAGACTATAACTACAATGAAAATTTGGTGAAAATGCCAACGGTATCGATTTTTCTGAAACGATTTAATCGTTTAAAATTTTTATTCCAAAGCCATAGTCTCGATTTCCTCTATATCAGTTTTTCTCTATCACGTACACACTGATAAATATTGTTGCTATGCAATGTAATTACATATGGATTCATGTACGAGTGGGTTTCAATCGGATCGACGCGAGATTATAACGGGCATCGCCTTCTCGTTAACTCCAAAGCAGTAATTATTATTACTTTTTGTTTTTTTTTTTTCAATCTCTTCGCTCGTTGCTCTGACCTTTACTGGTAATTCTTGGGAGAACGCTCACTACAGGTTTTCGCGATGTATATTCCGTACTTAATCAGCAATTCATTGGAAAAACTTGAATATTCGAATAGCGATTTTTAGCAAGCTCTTTGTTGATTTTTTATCACGTGCCTCCTCAAATTAGTTTTCGACCAAAGAATTAACGATTTGCAATAAAAAACTGGCTCTCAATTTTCGTCAGAAGGAATGATGCCCCCGTGAGGCCTGATTTGATTCTCGATTCAATGACACGAGGCATTTATATTTCTGCCCTCTTACAGTAATGATTTATTTTTGAATCGCCTCTAAGAGTCTAAGCACAATTTCATTAGAAAACGTTACTCATTGTGAGTGTTACTAATTGTAAAAAAAAAAAAAAAGTGGTTATACTTTCGTTTCTAATGTTTGTACTTTTTCGATACAAATTGAAGACCCAACACGTTTATTTTTGTTTTTATGGAGCTGCTTTCTTTTCTCGAAAAAACCTCCGATCCGCCCAATTTCCAATGTACTAATACGCACGGCCGTAAATTTTGTTCCTCCATTAATATATTAGCAAATAGAGAGTGAAACGATGAAATGAGTCCATTCAAATAATCGGACACGTGCTCCGAGAGACACGCCGCTTTGTGCGTAGGAGCGTGTTTCTCTAATAATATATTTTTCACGCATCACACATACGTGGCAGATACAACAGTAAACCCTCGTCACGTGCACCTCGCACGTTCTCCTCGACTCCCGTCCATCAAGCCTCCAGCTTGTGTCCCACTGACCCGGACTGTAAGCAAAAAGCGAATCTTCCAGACATTTTTCCCCATGACGATAAAAACCATTGCGCCATAATATTCGAACCATTTAACGCTCTATTCTTTTTTAAAAATCGTCAAGTCCTAATTATATTCTTGAAGCAGAGGAAAAAAAGAAATGGAGTGTTCGAAACCGGAAATGAAATTTCACTCGATGCTCGATTCGTGGTCCAATTTGCGGAAAACCACTGAGCTTTTTATATATACAAATTGTCATTGAATTCTTTTTTGCGGTCCTGCCTGGAATAATCATGCATAATTTACTCTGAAAAAACGAATTCTCCCCAAAATGATCAATATTTCATTAAATTTCGTGACCTAAATACTTTTCGATAATATTGAAATTTTCTCCTTCTAAGATTCTATCAGCACAACTCACGATCAAAGGACAAAAGATTTATTTATGAAAAGAAATCCATTAAACGCGATGAAAATCAGAAACATTGACGTTTTCTCAAAAATTTCGGTTTTTAGCGTAACGTTGTTCAAATTTATTCATATTTGCGTCGCCGTGTTGAGAGTGATCTTTACCAATGATAGACACCGGAATTCCAGTACCAATTTTATTTACAATCATTCACGCACACGGTCATAAATCTTTATACGTGCCGATAAAAAAAAACTACATATATAAAGGAGGCGGTTGGTAGCGCCCATATGCTCACAAGGTCGATCAAAAATCCGGTTACTTTTCTACGGCATTGCGCAACTCTGGCTGCACAATTTGCCGTCGTCCATTCAAATTCGTGCGAGCATTAAAACTGCCGTTGAGAACCGATAGGGACAGCGTGTCCAAGTTTTTTTCACCGATGATTCTCGCCGTGTGTTCGCACGTTTATTGAATCCGCGGGCCATGCATTTTTCATGCAGCACTTCGATGCAATTAGGTTTTCTTAAAAATCGGCGTAAGTATTTTCATAATTATAAAAATTCGAACACGTCATAGAATCCGAAATGTTGATGAGAGAAAATTGGTAAATTTTGAGGACTTTTCGTGAGGCGCACTCGTGCAGAGATCTCGTTACATTGAATTTTCCTTCCGGCTGACCGAAGGCTCGGAAATAAATTCGATAAAAAGTGCTTGAGAAATATTGAAAAGATTATGATGAGCGTCCTTGATATTTACGCTGCGACAAATTACATCGCGCGTACTATCACTCTTGATCGATCACGACAAATCTCCTGCGATCAAATTAATTCAATTAACTGGACAGGATGAAAAAAATGATTCTAAAAACATATTCATAATTTGAGATAAGAGTAAAGGCGCATGTGGCGCACTGCATACCGATTTTAAAATGCCATGCACTCGATGAAAGCCTGCTTTTGGTATTTGAGTCTGAATGCAGCCGTGATCGGCTTCTAATATTTCAATGGGGGACTTGCCCTTTTTCGCCTTGCATTGCAATATATAAATATCGATATATTGATTTGGGTGAGTATAAATATTGCGGAACGTGTGAGACTCGATGAAATATTCAACTGGAGAGTTTACGACTCGGCACGATTAAAAGACGAAAAAACTGAGATCCATCGTAACGAATAGAAATCCGAAATGTTTCCACGGTAGAATTCATACTTGTCTGATTCGTTAGTTCCACGAACGATTCGTATAGCAGTGAGAAAAAAAGTTGATTCAATTAATTCAATTTGGATCATTAATGAAGAGACGTACGCATGAAAATGGGAAAAAAATCAAAGTCTCGATTTCGTAAATGAATTTATAAATTGCGAGAAGCAAAAGCTGCGGAGAGAGACAAATGAAAAGTGAAAGGACGTTTCATATCTCGGTGGTCAATAAACTTTGCCCTTCTTACACTGGACAATTCTCTAATATCGAAAGTCACTAACGTTTGATCGAGGATACGAATCTTTTACTATGATTTGCAATTCTTCTCCTGGGGGACAAAACAAAAAATGAGAAGGCTCGTGAGATATTTTGACGGTATAGTTAATCTTTTATCTACAATCACGATTTTTTTTATTCGGATAATTCCTATTTTATTTCTCCCGGAGAATATTAAGTGTGCTTTGCGAAGTCGGGGGCGAATGCGAAATTTTTCAGTAGATATCGCCACGAGGCACGTAGTACATCGATTTTCTCTTATTTCAGGTTAATTGTTCTTATCGCATCGTCGGCGCAATTTGCATCCAATGTTGAGTAAACAAAGAAAAAAAAATGGCGGATGCCCACGCGTAAAGATATACGGTCTTTAGTTTCGAGATAGAATCGAGGAGCGAATGGCAAATAGCATGAGTAATTAATACTCCGATCACGGGGGGGGGGGGGGGGCACGAACCAAAACTCGCTTGTGTTGGGCTTCCCGCCAATTAAGCATTCGTGACATTAGATTTCTTGCATGGATAACGCTACGTGCCTGCCACGCTTCTCTTCCAACATGACTCTTTCTCTGGGCACATCAACAAGAGATGACTCGTGCTTGTCAATTTCTTCCAGTATTTCCGCGCATTTTATTGAATTAACACTTTGAGCGATATTGGAATTTCCGAATGCTCCACATTTTTCTTGCTGTTTTTAGACCCGCAAACTATTATCTCAACATTTCTCTATCTTCATGGTCTCTCGAATATTCATGAATATATACAAAATAATAAAGAGCCGAAATCTGTTGATTGCACAAACGACTCATAAATGAATCATTGAAATTCCATATTTCGTGACGGAAAATGAATTTTCTACCGATCTATCATTAAGATCGAAGCAGAATTTTTTATCTCGAAAACTCAATGAGTTTTTAACCTTTGAATTCGGTGTTTCCATTTGCAACCAGCAGCCATACAAAGAACTAAATTCAATTGAATTGTGCGTCAGAGAAAATCGGTATGGGTCAGGCAGTTTTAATGAAAAAAAGGAATTCGAGGATTTCACAGTGATTTAGAATTGCGTTCGAAGTTTACGAGCAAAGAAAATAATGAAAGTTGCTAAAAAATCAGTTTCAATTAATACGATGGTTTTCTCTACGCCTACAAAAACGCATACTCGTCAATTACTTAATTCCATATTTTCTTGTATAGCGAGGTTTATATTTCAATGTTTGACATTTTGCTGATTCAGTATTACAGAAAATTGTGGAGTGTTCCGGAGATGTAGCTCGTGCATTAAATTTTATAGCGAAAGCAAAACGTCAAGGGTTTTTAAATTCAATAATTGGTCGGGCCGAAGGATCATCCATATAAGCAGAATTATTATCGTCGTTAAATTATGGATTACTTATAGTTTATGAGTTTTTATCAAATGTTTATCCTGTTGGTTATATTTGACTTTGTAATTTCTTTGCAGACTCCGTTCGAAATACTCCGAGGAGTGCCCGTGCAAGCAGAAATGAAGGATCTCTTGAGTTCGAGTGTCCTGAAGAATTTGGCTATTATCCTCATCCCCGTGACTGCACGCAGTACTACGTTTGTGTTTTTGGTGGGGCGTTATTGGAGTCATGCACTGGTGGTCTCATGTACAGGTATGTTGAAAAATAATAATGAGAAAAAGCAAGCGGCATTTGCCTCGAATAAAAAAAATCTCATGAAAAAACCGAATTCCCTTCGTTTTCGTTAACCTTGGAGCTCATTTTTCATTTTCTCGAAAGTCAAAATTTTTTCATGAAATTCAAATAAAAAAAAAACAATTTAATTCCATTTTTCTCTAATTTTTCTGGTGCACCCATATTGTGGAAAGTTGGAGCTGTACTCTTGAGTTTGTTCAATTAAAATCGACCGAAGGTGAATCAAGTATGCTCTGGGTCAAATTGACCCAGTGGGGTTGAGAATGAAAAAAAGTCTCATGCAATCGAATGTTGGGCTACGAGAAAGTACGTTCTCGTGTTTTTCTAGCGAGAAATCGAACAGCAAGTATATAAAGCGTGGAAAATCGAAAGTGAAGGATATGTCGCGGTATCCTGTCTGCGATATATCGCGTATGTCGGCTTCACAAATATTTACACATGTTCATACATTATGTCTGTCTTTGTTCAATAATAATAATAATAGCAAAGATAAAAATATTTTTGCCGAGGGTTGGTGTGTAGAAAAAAAAGTGGAGACTCAGTCTGCTCACGCGACTGAGTGTTGTCTAGCTTTTACGGAATCGGAGAGCACTTTCAGAGAACTCGGAGATCGCGGATGGTTCCCAGCTATTGTTTGCATTACGCGATATAAAAAATTCGTGAGATTTGTCTACCAAAGCTGTATACACATGTGTGTATCGAGGCTCGCGCATAAAGTGTCTGATTTGCTGCGAGAGAGCTCGAACCGACCCCAAACATGGCGAAGGGAAGAGACATCAACGCCTGCGAACAATCCTTTTATTCTCCTTTCTCGCTCTCATCGATCTCTCTTTTTCTCTGTATACATTATTACCGCTCATGCCATTTTCCGAACTCGTTTTCTTCGCCATTATTTTCTTTGCCTCTTTCCTACTCCTTCTCGCTCCTCCGTTGGTTTCTTCATTTTAAACGACGCAGCGAACAATCAAACTTTTTCATCATACGAGCTTTGCCGTGCCAACGTTATCTGGTCGCCGGCCAAATGATCGTTCTCAAGTGCCTAATACACGTTCTCTAATATTTAATACGAAAAACATTGTCCCGCTAATGCTTTCCTTAAACATTTTTACCCCGCAGTTCGGACTCGGGATTCTTCTGGGCATTTATTTCGCAACGAAATTTCGCCAGAGTGCGAAGGACAATCCTCGTGAAAAAAATTCGTACAATTGCTAATTATAAAAAACACTAATTTCACGGACCAATCGATTAGAAATATCGCCCAACTTCCAATAGCGATCTTATTAGCGATCATCCAAGTCATTTTGTCAAGGATCTTGTCGAACAAGAATAATGTACACCATTTTTTATCAAAGAAATAATGAAAGACTGTTCCGACCACACCCAGTCCGTAACAAATATGTTATAAGTCTGTACGGTCTACAGCAAAGTCGATACATACATAAACTTGAATTACAATTACGTAGAGCACCGCACCTGGACACATTAATAGGTAGATTTGTATAGGCTCGTGCGCACACAACGTTGCACGGTGTTTAGCGGCAATGTTTTTAATGGTAAATCCCATCCAATTATGGATACGGCGCGTGACACTAGTTCGGTCTCCAAGACCAAATAAGACGGATCGACACACGCCTCAAATTATCGTCTTTTTTTTTTAAGACACATTTCTAATGAGAACTCGGACTTTTTTCATGTATTTCAAGATTTTAAGGATTTTTAGCAATTATTGTATTCGCGCAGTAAGCCGGTTTTTAAACTAGATGCAGAATAAAATTACTTCCTTCTCCGGGGCTTTGGAGGATTATCAGAAAGTATGATTTTTATAATCGTTAGAATAATCAAATTAATTACCAAGTTGTCAACTTCGTGAATAAATTTTTATCTACTTTCGTTAAAAAACGGAAATTTTCAAAAAAATAATATTTTTTTTAATGAAAAATATTTTTTTCTACTCGATCGGAATAAATGGATAGAAAATTTGTATTTTTACGAAAATTTCGCTCAAATTTTCGTCGAAAAGAACTTTCAGTCGCTTGACCCCTCGAGCTATGCACGGTTTTGGCATAGACAGGTGGAAAACAGGGTCAGACTTCGCAAAGCGATCGGATTCGAAATGAGCATATCGCACGCCAAAATGTTATAATTGCGCTGTGTACAGGCCTATGAGAAGAAAAGAGAAAAGTGTCGGATTACGACAGAGAGTTTGATTGACCGTCAAAAGTCTCGTAATGCTTACGTAAATATGGTGATTTTTCTTGTTTATATTATTATTTAATGTACAAAAGCCTCGAGGCGACGATCACGCTGGACGAAGATAGCTCATGGCTATTGGAAAATCGCTTAGACTGAATATCCCGCCTCGATCGCCAGCCACATTCACCAGTATGTGCTGCGTTGATTCAGAAATGTTGTATCGTAAGGGAATGTCGGACTTAACGATCGAATATCGATGATATACGCAAATTCACAGTCGATCGACCAAGAGAAACCGATCTGTCGTCTGGACATTTTACCGAGAGAATAGCAACTCTCCAACCCAACAGACATAATTAGCATCGACACAAAAAGTCTAATCGAATCAATAATTTATAAAAATCACACGAAAGGAAATGAACATGCAATTAAAAAAAAAACAATAATTTTATTAAATTCTAAAGATGTCCTTTCAAAAGGTTTTGTACAGACTCAGACGCAACCAAGATCCGGCAATAATTCCGGTCACTTTTATGAAATAAAAATGCAACGAAACTCTGAATTTAAAAAATTGTGAATTAATGTTTTTTGTTTGTTTGTTTTCTTCGACAGCCATGAGCTGCAGACTTGTGACTGGCCACGTAACGTCGGGTGCCTGAGCGGTGGCAGCATAGCCAAAGCGGCCGAGGAAGAGGATGCCCTGTTGGAAAGGTGAGATAAACAATGGATAATTACAGTGCTATTGGATAATGTGTTCGAAGCGTGAGACTCAACTTGTCGCGTAAACCTGGCTGCAGCATGTACTACGAGAATCCCAATATTAGCGCATTATATTACGCATCATTAATTAGAAAAGGAAGAAATTTATGATGGGGCGGAGCGCTGCGGGTTCATTTTTTATTCTGGAGCGCAATAAAATTGCATAAATCGGGTAAGCATCGTCTTTGCGTTGTTACGCACAAGTAAACACATAATGTAACTTGTATTTTACGTGCGTTACAACTCTCGGTAAATCACACAATAATTGGAATACCATAAGGATGAAAAAGCTGAGCAATTAGACGATCCAATTGAAACAAATAATTAGTACTCATTGAACCATATGAGTGAAGCAATAAAGCTTCCAATTAAAAAAACATACAACTCATTTACTAATAAATGAAATAAAACGTAAAATATGACGGCACTTCATTTTCAAATAAACGTCAATGGTCTATAGTTCCCATAGGTCTATAAAAAAAGTAACTGTCGAAATAATAATGAAAATAAATGAATAAGGAAATCATTTTCCAATGGCCATGAAATAAATAATAATGATAATAATTACACCAAAAAGTTATTTGCTCATCGCCCCAAGAAATTGCTCAATCTCACTCGTGACTCGGAGCTACCGAATGAAAATATAAAATCCATCATGTCTTATTCGGTCTCGCCGCATTATCTATTATTTTCCCAGCGCCAACAACGCCACTGGGCTATGAAGCCCCCCTCATCGTTCAATATACTCGAGAGACACCGCGATGTAAATTGAAAGTCCTACGAAATATTTCTCTACGGTGGAGTGATTATAATATGCAGTTATTTCCATTGCGGAATCGGCAATAATTATCCCCTTTATTGGGATATTTGAAGGCGTGCACACCCAATGTTAAAACTTTCCTTTTGTCATTTACCTCCGAAATCGCACAAGTTTCAGGTGTTGATGAACAACAAATTATGAATCAATTGGAGCCGCGTAATAGCAAAGCGAAAATGATCGTTTCATCAAATAAATTTACGTTTTGTTTTTATCCGGTTTTATTTATTGCAATTACAAATATAAATTTCTAATCGGGCGAACTTGTCCAGTTGGGGGCCCAGGAACCAACCGTGTTTTTAACTTTTTTTTCTTCCATGAAAATGAAGCCTTCCAAATGGGACGAATATTTCCATCATTTTTTCAAAATTTATCACAATCACCGAGTTGGAGCTTTTCTTGCAGAGCTCCAGGTCTCAGAGTCTCACAAATGAAAATCGTTTATCGCAGGCTTATTTCTCTTTGCACTCAATTTTCGTTCGAGTCGGAGAAAAAATGTTCACCACAGCAGTAGCACCGAATAGAAATAAAGAGAAAGGGCAAAGATTCGAGCCTACAATGATTTTTCACACTCCATTGCTTTTCATTACGATTTAAACTCGATAAGACAAGAAAAACGTCAGCCGAATTAAATATTTATAATTACATGGGAGTGTAAAAATCGTGAGAGGTTTCGATCCGTTCCTCTCAGTTTGGTAGATTTTGTATCTCGGGAGTTATTTTATATCACGAGTTCTGGAACGAGGTTCTTTCTCTCGGCGGGCGTGACACAACACCGAATCGGGCAAGGTGGGCCCGGATCAAGAGCGAAAGAGAGCGATGGTGAGTCCCGTTGTGCAATGAATACCTTACATCCCGTATAGCCGGGCCCGTTGCACCGGTAGTTAAGTAAGCAGGTAAACTCTCGAGTACTCATTACAACATGAATTGTCTACGATCACACGTTACATTTTGTAACAGTTTCTCAACAGATCCGCCTCCCTCCCCCGCGTTCCATGGACTCCGCTCTTCTAAACTGCCACGCTGAAAGGCAACAATTTATTAAATGATACCAACGATATTAATGATTTATTAAATGATATGGACTCAATTGATAAGCTCTGTGGTTAGCCAATTACTGAGCCCTCTCATGCGACGTGCACAAGTTCCTAATTAGGTCGGACATGACCTACACCCAGCCGGCTAATTAATTACAATTCGAATTAGTGAAAAAATGTTCGGACCTGCCGGAATTTTGCTTCGTATGATTTTCTTAAATGATTTTCAATAATTCGAGGCAAATTATAATTTATCGTTATTTTGTTGTGTTTCGTATGCCAGATCCGCAAAGGCTGATTCGGCCGAACTGCACCATCAACAGCAACACCACCAGAGCAGACATCATCAGCGTCAACCGATCCAGAGACAACAGTCTCAAGCAACGGTGACGTCAGCCTCGCCCCCGGTGTCCCAGATAACGGAGAGGCAGCAATCGCGACAGAGGCAGCATCAGCAAAGGACGTACGAGGAGGTGGATGAGTACGAGCCAGCGACGGAGATCGAGAGTGATCGTCAGCAGCGCGTCTACCGCGGTCAGCCATCGACGATTGGCCAAGTTCAGCGTGATCGTGATGGCCTCAGGCGTAATATTATTTCAGTAAGTCATCCACCAACATCGTCATCATCATCATCATCATCATCATCATCATCATCGTTGTCGTCGACTTTATCGTTGTTTTCGTCGACGTCATTGGTCTCAGTGACGCCACGACACGACGCCGTTTATTCGAACGATTATAATATCAATGAGTCTACGACGAGCCGCGATCGTGTCGACGCGGGAACTCAAGTTCCTACGATCGAACAGAAATCGTTGAAAATTCCTCAACAGGTTATTTCCTCGTTCAACGATAATCGCGAGTCCGATGGCCGAAGGGAGGATGGAACTTTGACGAATAACGTTAATACTAACTTGCCGAGTGCTACTGCCACAACGAAGATTTTTCAACAGGGAGCGAGCGATGATTTAGACGAGGAGACTCGAAGACGCGAATTCGTGGGACAAACTTCTTCAGCTTTCCCGTCGACATTCTTCCAGCAATCTTTTAATCCCGACGAATCCGAGACGACCTCCAGCGAATTTGTCCAGACGACGAGCTCTTCCAGATCGATCCTTCAACAACCACGTTTAAGGACCGAGGGAACTTCATTCACCTCGCCGACTTCATTAGCCTCGCAATGGCAACGCTCCACCGAGGAATTCGAGAGGAACGAGATTTCCGTCACACCCTCATCGTCTCGGCAACGAACAACCATTTCTTTCGAACGTTCGCAAAGGCCCGACGAATCTACCGAAAAAGATGAATTCCCAACAAGCTCGAACGCGCGAAACTCCAATCAGCAACGCTCGAAAACCGACGCTTTTCGATCTTCATCTCCTTCTTCCTGGCTGAGATCGACCGAGGAACTGGAGAAAAACGAAATATCCGTCAGTCCCGGTCCAGCCGGACGCGGCTTCATGATCAAACGTTTGCGCTCTGATCGTCAAGACTCCGAGTCCGATGACAAAGAGGCTGCCGAGTCGACGGCTGCCTACACCGGTCCAAGTTCCAGCTCCACACGGGATGACCCGGTCATCCCGCATGAAAGAGACGAGTCGAGGAACCTCGAGGTTTCCATAAATCCATCATCCTCGCGTCAAAGAGCGCGGGAGAATATTATTCCATCGGGATTCCAGCCACGAGCGACAGAAAAGTCGAGCTCGTTATCTGAGGATCAAACTTTCACATTTGACTCGTTGTCAGGTCGAAGAGCGTCTTACGAAGATCCGGAAAAACGAAAATACTACGCGGTCACAATACCGCAACGATATTCGACGGAAAGTCCAGAATTGAGTGGGGCCCAGCGCGGAAATTATTTGAAAACTCGAAAAGTTCCGGTCAATCCAATTCCACTGAGTTCGCCGAAGGGCAACCAGCAAGAGAAGAAATATTACATTCCGTCTGTCCAACGGGAAATTTCTTTGGCATCCGAAGCGGCGAGGTTATCCGGGCAATCGTTGACCCATCGTGCCGAGTCCATAGAATATTCGGCAATCGTGAAAAAACCGCAAGTCCTTGATCTAAATTCCTCAACTTCAAAGGGGCAGAAAATTCCCGACAGCTACGAAGCAGGCAAATTTTCTTCGACGTCGAGCAAGGACGCTAACAGCATGAAAACCACAACAACGATGGTAACGACGACAACAACAACGAGTATCAGCAGGAGCAGCGCAAGCCCCGAAGATCCAATGAAAAATGAAGTTCCCGTTGGATCGATTTCCGGTGGGCTCGATACGAACGACACGGAAGGAAATGAAATACCAAGTTCGAATCGTGGCTCGATCGGCGATCGAGGTCGGCAACGTTCATTCGTCAGAGGACAATCGCGGTACAAGACGAAGGAGCAAATCGGAAGAACTTCGAGACCCGTAAGTCCTCAACTATCAAGCAACTGTGCGACCTGTCTTGGTAAACATCGGCCCCGACTTCCCTTGACGTCACTGGAAAAAAAAAAAAAAAAAAAAAAAAAAAAAAAAAAACACAAAAAAAATAAATGAAAAACCGAAAAAAAATGAAAAAAAAAATTTCTTTGAATCACGATCAATACCACTTTTTACGGAAAGAGGATAAAAAATACTCGGAATACGCAGGACTTGGCATAAGCGATTCAGGTCGCTGGATACCGAGAAAAAAAGTTGGTGAAACGAAAAGAACTCTTTACAGGTTTTCTTCCTTCGGCCGAGCCGATAGCGCGAGTTTCCTGTGGATGTTGAAAAAAATATATCTTTTGAATAATGACGCGACGTGGATGAAAAAAAAAAACGAAACAAAAAAAAAACTCAATTCCATGCCACAAAAGACTGAAACACGAGGCGAAGAAACGACTGAGACAGAGTGACCATACGGCGATGTGATAACTCGCTCGTCCCAGAGAGAATGACAAAGAGAGCCTTGGCTAATTCTGTCTCGCATTCCTGTCGGTGCTCTCTCTCTCTCTCTCTCTCTCTCTCTCTTTCTCTATCTCTCTCGCTCTCGCTCCATCTCTTCATATCGCTTCCATCCTTTACTGCGAAAAATCGTCTCTTTTGAAATAATATCGAAAAACTCGTTAACTCGGTAGTGTGGTATTAAGTTGGTACGTGCGCAAATCGAGACTAACGACGTGATCCAGTCATCCAGTGATGCTGTTGCTGATACCAATATTCGTTCATCCCATGTGACCAGAAAAGAAAGAAAAAAAAACAATGCAAAAGAACTGCACAAAAAAAACCGTGAAAAGACTCGAAATGGTCTTCGACCCGTGGGCCGATTATGTTGATTTGTGCTTCATTAGATTTTCTCATACCCAGATACCCTTTAAACCACAACTTTCGATACTACTATACCTATCTTATGTAATACTATTCGTTGATCTGTTACTCTGTATTTATCACGCTACCTAATGCTTGCACTTTCTTCTATTACTTTCGTAGATGTGTGTATTACTTTTTTTAGACCATAAAGCCTTTAAACTTTATGGATGATATTTGGCATCGATATTCACGAGATAATCAATGTCGTGACGATTCGTTTTCCAGGAACGTGAAAAAGACAGTCTCGTCAACTCGCGAGGACAAACCGAAAGTCATTACAGGTAAGGTCGAAAAACCTTCTTTGATTTTTACAATTTCACATATTTTTTCTTTCATTTTTTTTTCTCTATTGAAATAGCAAAAATTATCATTATTTTTCGTCCTTTTTCCTATCGATCGACAGGACCATCTCGTCGGAATCGCCCAGAACCGCAAAAACTACAGTCTCGACGTCAGCACCCATTTCCAAATCTTATTACAGCGATCCCGATCAGAGTTATCCTTACTACACGATCTACGACGATGATGTAATCTACAAGGACGACGGTAAGTCGAAAACAAACAATTCTCAACGCTGACCGATTCTGGTCTCGCAACAGCCTGACCAATTGTCGACAAAATACTCAACGACGATCTTGTTTGATGAGAATTGCATTTTCTGGCTCGAAGATTATGCCCAATACACGGTCAATCGAACTGTCCACATTCCACAACAACCACAAGTTCACCACCATCAACATCAACAACAGAACGTACGAATCGCTGAAGTCACGCCCAATTCTAATCAGTACAGTCAGAAACCTAAAAAAGTCACTGTCAACGATGCTGATAAATATAATCTCAATCCCGACGTCACCGTCTCCGACTACGATATCTATGACAGCCAGGTATGATCCATTTCTTCTGAAATCGAATACGTTTGCATGATTTATTATATTTCCGTATGTCTATCTATTTCTCTCGTTTTTTTTTCTCTTTTCCTTTTGTTTTTGTTTTTGTTTTAATTCTTCTCCTTCATCCTCTGCATTACATTAATAATTCAACAATTATTTATGTATATCAAAGGAATAATTAACTAACAATGATTTATTTAAATTTCATTTTTTTTTCGATTTATTTCCCAAGCCAATGAATAATAAACCATTCAATCATGTTATTCTTTTGGTCTCGTAATATAATGCTCTTTTTCTTTCATGATTCATTTTCGTAGCCCTTGAAGAATAAATTCCGAATTCCTGATGGACAGCAATCTTTGAGGTACGTTGGTTACACCTTAATGAAGGTCAATTGGATTGCTCTCGAGTGAAATGACCGGAAACAGTATAAATCCGTTAGCTTCGTTGTTACTTCGAGTTGACCTTTGCATAAAAACGCTTTTTTTTTTTTTTTCTTTTTTTTTTCATAACGATAATTATTACGACACAGAACGAACGGGCTCAGTCATCCAGTGGTTCACGTGACGACTCCCAATGCAATCATCGACACTTACGTTCCACTTACGACCACGACCCAGCCACCACCGCCACCACCACCACCCACAACCACTATTCGACCTTACACCATAACGGTTCAAAAGTGAGAAAAAAAGCTAACACTCATAATTAAGTCGAATATTTAATGAGCTAGGAAATTATTTATGATTTTTTTTTTTGTTCGATAATTTCGATCGAAAAGCCACGAATTTCTGAGGCCCCGTCGTATAATTAGAAAAAAAATCAAGCAAGCATGATGCGCGTTACGAATAATACCGAAGAATCGAGAGCCAATTTTATAGAGTGTAAGAAAATCGGATCGCGGGCTTGAGTTTAACTCGAGAAACCATGCGGAATTGCTGAAGCTCTCGGGCTTTTTTTTATTCATATTTACCAGCTTTCACTTGCTCTGGAAAAACAGCAAAACTCACGCGCACGTTCGCTTTCGTTCGGCACAGCCGGAAATTATTTGTACGCGCCCCTAAAACGAAGAATTATTTTTATCCCATATCTATAGATATATGAGTGTGCGATCACATTTTTTATTTCAATTATTTATTTTTCATTCGTCTTTTCCTACAGCCGAGGCCGACCGCAAGTTAACCGTGGCACTGCACCACCGTAAGTTACACATATCATCGTACCAACACTTATGCATGCGCACAGTCATATTATCAAGTAAAATCACAAATGTCCAGAAATCACAGCATGCACGTGCCAAAGTAGTCATCAATCTTCTTATTTTCCAATTACCACAACTTTCCTCCATCTTTTCGCTTTGTTCAACAGCGTCTTATAGATTTATTACTCCACATTACCGTTTCTTTATGACGTGGAGATCGTAACTGTGTTTCACGAGTTGATTGCGTTTTTCTCTCCCTCTCACGTGATAAATATTTGGAACCTCCCGCGTACCTATCTCATCGATTTAAATAATAGATTGTGGCAATTTCGACGGAATGTAGAAATTTGTTTTTCCATTAGAATCTCGACGAATTTTAATATATCAATTTCCTCTGCTCCGTTAATGCCACGAACATCCTTTCTGACTAGAATTTTATATCGAGACTGGACTAGAACCAGATCGGAATTCGATGACGTTCAAAAATTGTCCTCCCCAGGTTTCGATCGTCAAGACCTGGACAGAGTCTTACTTTACAAGACTCTGGGATTTTTTTGATCGACAATTACTTTTTGCGAATTCCAAATTACCAAGGAATAATGTTTCACTTTGAATCTTTATTCGCTCGTGATCGTAGTTTCGTTAATAATACCATTCACTAATTATTTTTTTTTAATGCCAACACTTACCACCCCATTTTGTTCAATATTACTCACATTATTTACTCATTATATGGCAGATTTTTTTTTACTACCCGTACTTATACGTAATTTACACTTTCCATGGACCAGGCGATTGCGTCCAACGCTCAAGCCATCAACATCAATCGTATCCAAGGCACAAGAATACATAGACATCTACAGATATCCACCTGTCAGGCCAGGACCAATTTATCCAACTCCGACTGTCGACAAACCTGCGGCCAAGTGTCGCAAGGACGTTTGTCTGCTTCCGGATTGCAATTGCGGCGGCAGCGACATTCCCGGTAAGTCGTTCCTCCAATAATAACGAAACCAAAACAGAAAAAAAAAAGGTTCACTAATTCAATCTCGGAGTCTTATTTCGATTGATTCGTTACGAATAACGAATCGCGACTTCATTTCGTGTCGATAATTTTTCGCAAATTCTTATCGTCAATTCGTCTATTCGTCAATGAATTTCTGAATATTCCTAACGGAGACACAGGGAAGAGGAGATGAAGAAAACATTGTTGAACTCACGCGTACCTGGCAGTGGAATAAATTTACTTTGTAAATAGTTAATCAGCCTGGAGAGAAACTGAATGAGAAAATATCGAATATGGAAAACATAAAAATTTGAAAAATCGTCAAACTTCCAAATCTTGACAGGAGAATTTTTTTTTTTTCTTTACGATCAGTGTCGTAATATTTGCGCCCATGGACGGAACACACGCGCACAACCAGGCTGCTATAAATTCAATGGTCCAGTGTTTATCTGAGCTGTAAAAGGAAGTTCGGAACGAGAATGTTACAATATACCCGGTTCTCAACGTTCGATGTCTATGTGTTTGTATTCGCACTTATTTTTCGAGAGTCCGATATTTGAAACCGCAGATATTTTTGTTGAATCGAGACGTCACGCTTTGACGACGATGCTCAGTGTCTCTGATCCGTGCCAATATTTTTATTCATATTTATCTCACATTTTCCATTTCTCTCCAACACTGTGTGAAAATAAATCTGAGACTTTCGCGTTGCTATGGAATTTAGTGAGTTTAGTGAGATTGTGATTCCGTTGAAAAACGCTGATAAAGTTTGACCTCAAATATCGCTCGGTGTGTACGCTTCGTTCACAGATCGGCGAATATCGTGACGTAATTTTTATCAAATGGGCGGTTCCCGAATGTTGATTTTTAACGATCGAATTTATCAACCGAATCGGAATCGGTCAGAATATAAGGCTCGCCACGTTGTGAGAGATATACTTTCACCGATTCTAACGTTACATACGCATTACGCTCGACGGGCGTTCGAAAGTGAGACAGATCCGCGTTTCGCCCGGTCAGCGAGATCGTACCTCTGCCAACGCACAGACCAAACGCTCATTCCGATGCGCGACGCATGCCTTTTTATTTTTGCACGTACACATCCACGTGGCTATAAAGGATGTCCCAAAAGTTTTATCCAGTATTCGGAGGTTCAATTGATATCGTTCGTTCGTAAAAATAAAACCCACTCGACTTTCATGTCGATGGCACGTAAGGGCAGTCTAAAATTCGTATGGTAGGCTCGAGAATTTATGGGCTCGCTCGTTAAAAGGCTGATTGTTATTGACAAATTGGGAATAACGAATATGTTTATTTTTATTTTTTCAACCAAAAACCGACGTACCGAAAATTTCCATTAAACTCTGTCAAATTTTTTGAAATGATATTCTTGTAAAATTATCCTGTCGATGGTCATAGTCGTTTTGCAGATATTAATGTTTCTTAATGATAATGTATGGAATTCGAATTTTTATTTATTCGTTGTTTTTGTGTGCAGTAAACGAACGGCGATTGTTCCTTGCTGAAATCTTTGTGATGTTGAAATCGTATTTTCATGATAGAAAGATTGCGAAAATCCAGGAGGATGACGGCATGTTGCCACGATGAATCAAAGGCTTAAAGGGTTATTGGTTTTCGTAATTTTTTTAGTTATAATGTTGGGGACACCCCGTATTGTCAAGTACGTGCATTTCGAGTGTTAGGCACGTGTGTTGGACGTTTAAAGTTTCGAGTCACGTGCATCGACAATGAAAAACGAAAGCAAACGTTCCAAGATCAACCGGAAGTTCAATTTTCATCAATCAAATAATAATCACATTACAGCAAAAGGAAAAATAAAAAAGAGAAGAATGTTACAAAATCTCAATATTTGTAGGAACTCGTAATTGTCACAGTGTCGACTCGATATTTTTAACCTCATAGATATTTTTCGAGCGTGGACAATTACAAACGATTACGTATTGTGTACAAAGGAAAACGAGGCGATTTACGAGATTTTAAACTGACCACTTCAAAAAGTATTCGGAGCGATTCAGAAATCTAACGTTAATGATCGATTACATTTTTTATTGTTTTTTACCCGAACTCGTTCGTTCTCGCTCTTCGAATTCAGGACGCCACCGAAATGCGCAAGGGAGAGAGGGGGGATTTTCCGAAATTGTCTCGAGAGAACCGTATTGACCACGTTATAAAAAAGTCGTTAATTAAGTTGCAAAAATTCATTTCTTTAATATTTTTCATAATGTATGGCTGAGACTTTGTTAAGAAAAATAACGATAAAGAGACTTGTCGATGCTACAAAATCTTAGGTGGAATACCGGTGGAAAAAACTCCTCAAATAGTTCTACTGACGTTCGACGACGCCGTAAACGATCTTAACAAACAGCTGTACGAGGATTTGTTCGAAAGAGGTAGAAAAAATCCAAACGGTTGTCCTATCAGTGCTACATTCTATGTGTCACACGAATGGACTGATTACAGTCAAGTACAGAATTTGTACGCCGATGGACACGAGCTCGCGTCGCACACGGTTTCGTAAGTCGATCTCAATACGTTTGAAATATCGAGATCGATCCAGCGAGAGTCTGAGCACATTTAGGCGCATTATTTTCGTACAAAGTCATCATCGTACTTCTTTTTTTCTATCATATATTGCAAACATGCGACCATGGCTGATTAAGCAAAGATTATCTCTAAGCTGTGGGCGATATTTTCTCTTTATTTTTCGTCGCTCTTTTACGAATATATTAAAAATCGTTGCCACTTCGATTTCTGGTCGAACGGCCTCTGCATCACATTTTACTAATGCTGAGTACTAACACGATTTTTGGTTTTTTTTCTTTCTCATTTTCTTCCTTCTCTCTCTCTCTCTCTCTCTCTCTCTCTCTCTCTCTCGTTCTCCACATCTCATTCTCTCTTATTCTTTCCTGTGCACACAAAATACATGAAATCTCGCAATCCGCTACCTCATCGCCCATTCCAATCGCGATCAACAACCACGAAACACTCGAAATTCTTACACATCAATCGCCAAATCACGAACGACCGAAACACACGAAATAATAATACAAAAAAAAAACAAAAAAACGACAAACATGCACGATGGGGTACAAAAATACATCGGGATCGAAATTCCCTTGCCTTCCTTCGCCCTTCCGAACCAACTCGAATCTTCCTCATCCTCGTCCTCAAAAAAAAAAACAGGTGATTATTTACCGGAGGAGATCCCGCAAATCGTTCTCTTAACGTTCGACGATTCCGTTAATGACCTGAACAAGGGCCTGTACGCCGATCTTTTTGAGAAGGGACGTAAAAACCCGAACGGCTGTCCCATCTCTGCGACGTTCTACGTGTCCCACGAATGGACCGATTACAGCCAAGTTCAAAATCTCTATGCAACCGGTCACGAAATTGCCTCCCACACGGTTTCGTAAGTACCCACGAGTCCCCGAGTTTTATTCATATTTTTTTTTGTTCTTCCAACTCCCAAATGTCTTTCAATCAATTTGTAATATCCGTACAGATAGCCGTTGCCGAATTAGCAAATTAATGAATTCATTGCTTTTTTCTATCGTTCTTCCTCGACTCATTGTCTGCTTCATGCATTTTTTTTTGTATACGCTTCGTGCTCGCTCTTTGAGATCTCGTTCGAAAGTTTCTCGTATAATTTCATTTTTCAACGATTGAACTTTGTCAGGTTTGCTATGATCGGCAAACTCTCGGATCAGTTGATCGGTGATGAGAATTTTTGAGTCAAAAGTTCAATCGTTGCAAATCGTTGTTTCAAGCTCCAAACACTAATGATCCGTTCAACAAACAGACACAGTTTTGGTGAACAATTCTCCGCGAGAAAATGGTCTCGCGAAGTGGCTGGACAACGTGAGATTCTGGCTGCTTACGGAGGCGTCAAATTGGATGATGTCAGGGGCATGAGAGCGCCTTTCCTATCCGTTGGTGGTAACAACATGTTCAAAATGCTCTGGGACACGAATTTCACTTACGATTCGTCGATGCCGATCTATGAAAATCGTCCACCAAGCTGGCCATATACTCTGGATTACAAATTATTCCACGATTGTATGATTCCTCCATGTCCTACGAGGTCTTACCCAGGACTCTGGGAAGTCCCTATGGTCATGTGGCAGGATCTCAATGGAGGCAGATGTTCCATGGGCGATGCTTGCAGCAATCCACCAACCTCCGATGGCGTCTACAAAATGCTCATCAAAAATTTCGAGAGGCACTACACCACCAACAGGTCTTTCATTGATTTATCAATTTATTATTTACCGAGACCATTTTCGGTCGAATTGACCCGGGGCACTTTGTCACCTGACAATTATTCGTAGATATAACTTTTTTCGAAATGTTTTCTTTTTCAAATTCAGCTCAAAATCGAAAACGATTTTTTTTTGTTGCAACGAACCTACAAAAAGCTTTAATTAATGAGGAAATGAGTGGGTATGAGCTGAGTCTTGCGGGCTTCAGTGTTCCAAACGGATGGCAACTGACTCGTCTTTGTTTCCCTACAGAGCACCCTTCGGTCTTTTCTATCACGCTGCTTGGTTCACTCAGCCTCACCATAAAGAGGGTTTCATATCTTTCTTGGACACGATCGTTGCCATGGATGATGTCTGGGTTGTCACCAACTGGCAGGCACTTCAGTGGGTCAGGAATCCAACCCCCACCGAATTTCTCGACAGATTTGAGCCTTTCGGATGCAATTATCCCGTAAGTTGTTTTTCAATCTTCATCTCTAGTTGAGTCTAACTTGACGAAACTTTTACAGAAATTAAGCTCGTGGATCATAATCCAATGCAGATTCTTTATTTTTCCACAAACTCATCAAAGAAAAATTTGAAATTGACTTTTAGATTCGAGATGATTCGAGAACAATGAGATAAACAGATTGTTAGACTTCGAATTTTCAATAATACAAGACAATTCACAGCTATGTTCACGAATTCATTGAACAGTCCAATATTTTGTCATTTTTATTTTATTACTAAGCATCTTCTCTGATCCCAATCGACGGGAAAGTCGAAATTATTTAATTTCAAGAGATTATTGAAGGTTCCAGTCTTGAGGCTATCACGGCCAGCATTATTTTCGACTGATTCATGGTTTTTTTTTTCCAAATGAATGAATTTTGTTTAATTAGTACGTAATTACTATTGATATCAATTGCATTTTCTCGTCATACGACACTGAAGTTCGCAACGTTGGGATCCAACGAAAAATAAGTGTTTCTATTCACTGTTTGTTAATTTTTTTAAATCATGACAATTTTCGTACCTACTTTAAGTTTGAATGCCAAAAAATATCATTTTATTGTTCGGAACAAATATTTCATAAGTTATTTTTGAGCTCTGCTCGGGAAAAAACAGAATTTAGTTGTATTCCAACGTTGAAAACTTCAACGTGGTCTCGTCATAAGTGGAACGTTCGATTTGGTTCAGAGGAATAGCCGAAAAGCATCGGAAATATTTGTTTTTATTTTTTATTTTTCATAAATGGATCTCAACGCAATTCCGAGGTCATAAGCGATGACATGAAGATGTAATTTTACTGTATTCACTGGCAAAGTTGGTTGCTCGATTGGACTAATATGTTTTGGGTATTTTCGTGAACTACAGGACAGGCCGAAGAAGTGTAACAACCCCAAAGTGTGCAATTTATGGCACAAGAGTGGAGTGCGATACATGAAGACGTGCCAGCCATGTCCGGACATTTATCCATGGACGGGAAAAACGGGAATCCGTAGCAGTCGCATTGACAATGAGATTGAAAACTGAGACCGAGTTTCATTCGGATTATCCAGAATCCGGAGGAGATGATCATCAAAAAGGAAAAAATAATAAATCACAACACACATGAAAAACCCACCAGGAATTTTAATTAAATACGATCCTTACGATCCGAATTAGGAACTATTCTCTGTCTTCTATCGATATGTGTACGTTTTATAGTCGCTCGTCAGCTGCGGTCACTGGTTTCGAAAGAAACTATAAAAGTAAAAAAAAGAATTAAACGAAAATGTTGCCAACCCAAAACAGGATACGACAAAGTAGGATATTTTTCAAATCGTTTCCTGTTTCCGGTTCGTATTTGTGGCTCGCTATTGTAAGTATTAAATGCGACTTCGAGGGAGATTAAGGCTCCTACAAAATTATTGAAGAAAAATCCCAAGCAAGTCCTCAAGGAATGATATTGCAGAGGATTCGAACGCTTAAATTGTAAATAAAATTCCTCGTCTTCTTACACGAAAAATGTTAAAAAGAAAAAAAAATCAATAACAATGTGGCTGCCAATTTTTTTATGACCGCATATTAACTTATTATTTGTTTTTATTTTTTGTAACGAGACCGATGTGTCCGAAAATTACTCGTTTCCCATTTTCAACAGGATTTTGTATCATCTTGCCAATCGATATGAAACGATTTGTGTCTAGTTCTGCAACGCAGGTTTATCTCCCGTACGAACTAAACTCGAAATATAAATACAACGTTGGTCCTCGACTTGTGTTGGGCAGAGTTGAACGAATTAGTGTCTGCACATTCAACGAGTTTTAAATGAAGAAAAACGCAACAACAACATTACGAGAATATTAGAAATTTTGTAAATTATGCATCGATTAATTGTAAAAATAAATGTATCTTATTATCTATAAAAAAGAAAGAATGTTTATCCTCGAATAAGTAACCAAGCTCGTGAATCACCTCGCCAACGATCAACCAACTTCCTCACGATTGCTTGCTACAAATATGGCAGAGTCGGTGGGTCGGAAATTCTCAAAACTATGGAGGTCGAGCTCTTGGGATTTGAGCTTCGCATTTTTTCTTGTTCGAATATTATTACGTGATCAACGAACACACAAAATAGTATTAATCATATTTTAGGAATAGAATATTTTTAATGCCTTTAATAAAATATTTTCAACTTTTCGCTATAAACAGCGAGACTCATTTATTTGGACCGTATACAGTCTTGCTCTAAAGTATCCGGCACCCTTGAAGTTTCATTTTCGAACAAAACATGAAAACCTCCTAAAACGCTTGCACATTTTATTGGGAAAATCTTGACAAAAAACAAATGCACGTCATTATTTTTTTGGCAAAAACGAAAGGGCAACTCGCGGCTCTGTTTTTTTTCTTCTCGTGAGCGGGCAGTTTGAGGCTTCCAAGAGGAAGTCAATCATTTTAACACAATTGACGTTTCAATTGTTGAGGATTGCAATATTCTGCGAGCACATGTCGAGCGAATAATTGTGAGGGAATTCAAATTGGCGATTTTCCATAATGACTGGTACTTTTTTTTTTAACACTTGACGGGAAATCATTGTCTCTAGATTTGTTGCTCGCTAACTCCGTTACGGTTGCAAAAATAAACGAAAGTCTGATCGGAAGAAAGAAAGATGCGGTGAATTAGAAAGAGGTGACGATCGCGTACGAACTGTCAGTGACTTTCCGGAGAATTTCTATGATCCTAAAAAAAAATGCGACGTCGTAAAAGCATAAAGAACAATGCCTGGACTGTGAGAAAGTGGCGAAGGAAGCGATCCACTCAGCATTGCCATCCCATTGATGCGAGGCCCCAATTAACTTGGACCCCCGATCTCTTTGGACCTGTATTCACGAAGGAAAAAATTTCGCTGCGGCAGGTTAAAATGCGAGAATACTACAAAATTGTTATGACTCGTCGAACGAACCATTATTGTTTCAGGCTTTGCAGAGTCATCTCACTGACAAGAGAACGCGGCTCATGGCGAGCTTCGTTCCTGATGACTTAATTTATGCACTCGATCTGACGAAGAAAAATTATCGTGAATTCGTCGGCGTCTTGCTACTCGTTGATATTTCTGGTACAACGAATCGATCAATTAGCTAAAATTTTCGTTTCATTCTAAAATGCTTTCCTCTGGAATATTTCAAACAATCGACCCTTCGATTAGTTAATCCAATTGCTAGGAATTCGAAAATGAGCGAAAAGTTTTCAATCATCACTATTAAAGTCATGCTAGACTGTGATAACCATGATCGAAATTTCGGGAACCTGTGAATGGTCTCGAAAGAACCGTGCTTTGTGAAAATTTGGGAGTTTTGTTTCGCCCAGTGTAAATTTAGGCTCCAAATTTAGCGAATAGAAATAGAAAACGCCCTGACAAGACTATATCACCTCAAATTGATTCTACAGGTTTCAATCGACTGTGGCAGAAATATAGCTGTGCAGTAAACAGTGGAAGCATTGGTTTCAGTTCTATATTAAATTTCTGCCTGAGCCTCATGGTAGAAAACATTTATTCGTTCCAAGGCGACGTTATTAACATAACAGGTACGATGTTCCGAAGGATTTCGACAAACGGAATTCGGACTTGATTCTAAACCTACTAATTCATAAAATTACTCAAATAAGCTGAAGAAGTTCTTGCTATGTGGAAGGTCCGAAAGGATGAATTCGTTACTAAAACAATCGACACCGTGATTGCGTGCGCATTGCGGGTTAAACAAGTGTTGAAGGAATTTGGTAGTGACTTCAAATCCGTAACGAAAGGTAAATAAAATTCAAAGCAGCTCCATTCTCTTGCCATTTTGGTCTTTGGTGCCTGCGTGCACACCTTTTTTTTTTTTACTATCGTTTCGAATTTGTTGAGTGGGGTGAAAACTACGATGAACACGAAATGCTTGTCGAAGGCTTCCAAAAAATGAAGCATGCTGAAAAATAAATCTGGTTTAAATCCAACAGTAAAAATGGCAATTTCGAGTGGCCCAGTGATATTTTCGGTGATTGGTATTGGAGATACCAACTTCGTTCGTTGGAGAAACTTCGTTCTTGTGGGTAATCCAGTGGTGGAAGTTCGCAATATGAAAAAGAAAGATTGGTCTCCTGGAGATTTGGTTGTTACTTTGAGTGCATGGGAAAATATTTCTCCACAAGGTTATGAATTCGTTCTCCAAGATGCTTGTAGTGTCAAGGTTACAAAAGACTATAAATCAATTGTTCAATCTGCAAAGTGCGCGTCCGCAGGCCTTGCAATCATGATTCTATTGATGGGAAATTAATTAGGTATTGAAAACGAACCAAATGATAAGTATGCGTATATTTAAGATTATTGGACCGTCGGGATTGGGGTCAGAGTCGGATGGGAAGCCAGGAACAAATTTGCCCCCAATGAATAACAAATTTCCGAAGAGTTTGCGAGGAAAAATTGAACCTCTTCAAGAACAGCTCCACGAAGATCAGAAAATAAATTCAAACACCATGGATTCATCGATGGACGGTTCTGATGTGGAACGAAAAATATTTACTGGTTATTTTTTGCAACTAGTGATGAGGACAACGTTGATGAATAAAACGATGCACTTTGCTCGAACACATTTGAATGCATTTGTGTTGTTGACAGGGCGATTTTCCATGGCGGAGGCAACGAGAAGGAGGCTTGGAATTCATTTGAAAAGCTTCATACCCAAGCCGGTCCTTCAACAGGTAATCTATCAAGCGTTAGGATTTATAATGGTGAGAGTGAACCAAGGAATAAATGAGCGGGGAGCGGTGAATGGAAAAGTCACTTCGAATAGTTTCCAGGGTCTCAAGACTCTGGGAATTGTCTAAAATTGATATTTTGTTCAACGGATACCTTTAGATTTGTTTCTTTTTTCAATTAGATCGAGAATGATTTACCTCTAGAACAGTTGAGGGAAAACCGGAGGGTCATGGTACTGGCTATGAATCTTGAATGTAGAATCAATTCAGTTTATGACCTCTTGACTCTCGTTGACGAGTGCTATTTATTGTTGCACCGGTAAACTGCTTTTTACTTATCTCTTGACTATTCTTTCTGATGAGAAGTATTTCTCTTTGTATCTTCATAAAATTTTAGACCGATGGCCATAGTTTTTGGCTTCATGATATTCAAGACCCAAAGACATCTCTAAAATTTGTTGAAATTCGGTTGAACCTTTTCGCAGTAAAGTTGCCGAATATAATAGCTGTTCGAGTGCACTCACCATTTATGATACAGCTATTTGTTTTGTCATGGCGTTTGGTTCGGATTTTACCATCTTTGGCGAGGCCAGGAATGGATTAATTTATGCTGAATCGATTGTTACAGCTTTGAAAAATATTTCTCGCATCGGTGCCGTTTCCGTTGGAATATCTACAGGTTGTTTCATTGAAAAATCAAAAAAACTTGAATTTGCTTATTTCCTCTATTTTCATTCTTTTCAGTAATTCTCTGAGGCTCATTCTTCCTTCGTAAAAATGGTTGATTATTCATGATTCTCTGTATATTGAAGAGTAAGCCTAATTATTTCATAGTTTCGTTAGAAAATTCAATGACACGATAAAATTAAACTTAATCTAGAATGCCTAGTATGCTGATGGAAGGTCGAAGGAGCAGAATTGCTGGTGGAGGATGAAACGAATTTCCTTTAATGTATTTTTGTTTTTTTTTTCTTCTTTTGTTTTTACAAACTTGCTAATATTCAGGGATTTCGTACTACGACGTAATTGGTCACTTGGCAAGAATGAATTATGTGCTGTTCGGTCCACCGATCGGAAAAGCAAAAGAAATTGCGCTTATCTCCAATGACAAGGTATAGTTTTTTTTTTTTCTATCGTGACAGTAACACTCTTTTTTATCCGACGACGAACATTCCGAGATGAAAATATGCGAAATATTACAGATCATTTCAATTTGCAAAAATTACAGATCATTTGCGACTTCGATACGATAATTTACAGTGGGTTGCCACGAAGTCGATTTCACTCTCGAGGAATAACGGAATTGAAAGGTTCGGGGCAGTGCCATTTGTACGAATTCGTCAATGCGATCTCGTAAGAATAATTATAATTTATGCGAAGATTTACATGATATTTTTCAACCTTAACTTTTGTCATAATATGGAAATTTGATGTGCTGGGCATTTTTTTTTCTACAGGATTAATGGTGAAGTGGAAGAATTTGAGTATTCCGATTACGTGTATCCTCTCGTGGGGCGATTTCAAGAATCGGAAATTTTCGCTGACATCTTGGATGATATTTGTACACCAGACAAAGAATTTTGTGGATTTCTCGTAGAGGTTCGGTTGTACATGTTTAGGATCACGAGAGATGGTCTCGGCACATATTTGATTTCATCTTCGTGCTTCTATTCGATTTAAAAAAATTGACTTGATGAAAATTCGTCGATTAAGGATGTTTCGTTGTTTCCGATTATGCAGGGACCGGAAAGGATCGGAAAGTCACGACTTCTAGATGATTTTGCGAGGGTTGCTGAGTCTAGACAAATTTCTGTGTACAGATTGCAACTCGATGAGATCAACGTCTCTAAACCCTACGCCACAATTTATAATCTTACCTTGCAAGTCAGTATTCATTTTCAACAAATAATTATGTGGCTACTATTAAGGGGTCTGGCCACCCTGGTGAACCAAAAAATGCACTATTTTATTTTTTAATTAATAAATCCGAAACTATCGGTCGGAATATTTTTATTATTTAGGTTATTATCATAAAGAGTTTCAAGGTAACATCATAAAATTTTATTGGAAAAGATTTGAAAATGACGCCGTGACGTTTGTCATATTTATGGGATTATAAGCAGACTTATTAAATTGGAGAAATAGAATTTAACGGATGAAGAGCTTTATTTATAATTATGGATATAATGAACTAATTTAGACGACCTTTGATTGACGTAGAATAATTGGGAGTATTTTTTCTCGGTATATAAATTGTATTTCCCTTTATGATTATATTGTCTGCCTCGTTCTCGAGATTACAACAAGTAGTGACTCTCGAGTCCACTAGATGGCCACAACGTACAGAGTTATATCCAAAAATTTAAGAGTGGGGGACGCTGGCCCCGCTCGTTTCTTTCGTTGTGCCCTGGAGGCAACTTCGTACAGACTGTTTTTGAGAGTTTTTATTCAAGGTATTTCCTAGGAATCGGAAAATCATGCCGAAAAGGAAAATAACCGCGATTAGTGAGATTAAGGAGCAGATTAGACGACTGCAGGAGGAAATCGGGAATCTACAGAAACCAGTAGAGGAAAAATCCGATAGCGAGGAGACCGACCACGAGGAGAGTTTTGGCGAATCAGAGGACGGGGAAAAAATTGAGCTAGAAGGTATGCATAAACAGAAGAGAAACAAAAGAAAAACGAGACTCATTTGGACGACGAGTTTGCACGGGAGGCAAGACGAGGTCGATCCACAAGCCCGTTGAGCTTGTACTGGAGACAAGACATAACGGCGCACATAGCCGGCGAGCATGTACGAGAGACATGACAGGCTGGACTCAAGGTTAGTGGAGGTCGTACGAACGACTCTCCCAGCACGTATCGCCCGATCTGAGCTCGTACCGGGAAAAAGGAACCCATATTGAAAGATGACTTTTTGTTTTCTCATTTGGTCTTATGTGTTTCTTGTGATAAGTACGGGAAACAACTTTTCAGCCGGCTCTTGTCCTTTGTTCTCTCGCCGTAGATCTATGCGCAGAGGCCGTCGCTGAGCGCGATAAAGAAAATCAAGCACCGCTCGCGGTCGCGAACGCTCCCGTCGTCGAGACAGTTATTGACAAAGAGAAAGAGCTCGACGACAGTATTGTTCAAGTTTTGGGCGAGGACCCTGCGGCCTCTGCAGCACTGGATTTCGATTTGCACTCATCGATTGCTTCGCGTTGGAAACATTGGATTCAAAAGGGCGTAAAGAAGGAAGAAAAGGAAAATCTTTTCGAGAAATAACCTCGGAAGGAGGGCTTCACCGCCCCGGAATTGAATGAGATCTTGAAACCGGCAATGTCCGAGTCGACCGTCGTACGCGACTCATACGCTATGCGATGCCAACAGGCGACTGGTTCAGCCCTAATAGCCCTTGGGGCAGCGGTCTCTACACTCTTAGACGAACCGGAGAGTATCGATAAACTGGCGTTCTTGGAGAACCTTAATGACGCTGCAAAATTTATCGCTGAAACTCATTTTCAGCTTAACCAGTCACGAAAGGCCCTGATTCTACCAGGGGTTTCCAAGCCTCTCAAAAGTTTGCTGGAAAAAACCAAGTCAGACACCGAGTTGTTTGGCAACAATCTGCCTGACAAAATCAGGGAGACGAAAGCTCTGGAAAAAATGGGTCGCGACTTCAAGAGTACAGACTATCCAAGGACCATGAATCGAGTGCGTCAGACCGGCAGCCATTTAAACTTCCGAAGCCCGCAGGGGAAACGAGCTTTCTCCAGCTACGCGGGCAATTATCGTGCAAAGGCGCAGGGGCGCTCAAGGTTATCATTCAGAGGGAAGCAACAGGTTTACAACAACAGAGCAACAAACCAGAGACAGAGACCACCAAGGAAATAGATAAAAAAGTATGTGCAGGTCGATTGACTAGTTTCTTACACAATTGGTATCAAATAACAAACGATATTGTTCTCGCCTGTATTCGGGGCTACAGACTTGACTTCATTAGAAGACCCCATCAAATTCAGGCTCCTTGTATTCGAATTCCATCGGCTCAAATTTCTAATTACCGGAAAGCCATAGATGAGTTAATAGAGAAGGGCGCGGTTGAGAGGTGCAGACCATGCAGGGACCAATTTTTATCATCGTATTTTCTAGTGCCAAAGCCAGACGGTTCGTTTCGATTCATATTGAATTTAAAGAAATTAAACGAGTTCATAAAAGCCCCCCACTTTAAGTTGGAAGATATTCGAACTTCAGCCAGATTGATTTTCCCTGGAGTATACATGTGTACAGTTGATTTACAAGACGCATATTATCTAGTCTCTATAGAAAAAGAAAGTAGACGCTTTTTGAGATTCGAATTCGAGGGTCGATTATTCCAGTTTACTTGTCTGCCCTTCGGACTGTCTATGGCTCCCTTTATCTTCACTAAAATCATGAAGCCAGTAGTTCGTCATTTAAGACTGCGAGGATATTCGTCAGTCATCTACCTGGACGATATTCTATGTATAGAAGAAGATGCAAAGGAATGTGAAGACAATGTTCACGAGACAATAGAAACGCTAGAATTTTTGGGTTTTCTCATTAACGAAAAGAAAAGTAGAACACGACCTTCGACCAGATGCAAATTTCTAGGATTTGTCATAGATTGAGGACGATTCTCGATAGAATTAACTGAAGAAAAAAGAGAGAAATTGTTAAAATCCGTAAGAGAGTTCGAGATGTTGAAACAATGTTCAATAAGAGAATTCTCTGAGTTAATTGGCAGATTGGTGGCTTGTCTAGCGATGGAATACGGTTGGGTTTACACAAAGAGGATGGAAAGGGAGAAGTCTTTGGCCCTATTAGCGAACAATGCAAATTACAATTCAAGAATGGAAATCCCGCGGTCAATTAGCCCAGATTTACATTGGTGGAAAAAACATTTAATGAGGGGCTATAGTACCATAAAATTAGGCGATTTTCGAACAACAATTTTCACTGACGCTTCCAACACTGGTTGGGGCGCTGTCGAGGGAGATAAAAAGATTTGTGGTTTCTGGTCCGCGAGCCAGGAAAAATGGCACATTAATTACAAAGAATTGTTTGCGGTATGGCTAGGCCTTCAGAAATTAGCTAGAGACAGACGAGACTGCCAGATCTTGCTGCGCATTGACAATACAACCGCGATTGCATACGTCAATAGAATGGGAGGAACGAGATATCCGAAGTACAACGCGTTAGCTAGAAGAATTTGGCAGTGGGCAGAAGAAAGAAATATCTTTCTGTTGGCCTCGTATATTCCATCAGAGAAAAATGTAGAGGCAGACGAGTTATCGAGACTGAAAAATATTGATACAGAATGGGGACTTTGTACCGAGGCTTTTGCCGAGATCGTCAGGGTTTTTGGTTGTCCGGAGATCGATTTATTCGCTTCAGGCCTGAACAGCAAATGTAGAGAGTATTGCTGGTGGTTTCCGGAGGCTGGGGCCAGAATAATTGATGCTTTTACCATCAGTTGGTCGAGTTTGAACTTTTACGCCTTTCCGCCTTTTTCCATGATACTCAGAGTACTAACGAAAATCAAACGAGATAGAGCGGAGGGAATTTTAGTGGTGCCCGATTGGCCAAACCAAGCCTGGTACC